>JAOXYA010038185.1:0-12686 GCA_028565675.1 Sorex palustris
TTCATTGATTTGCTCGAGCAGGCCCAGTAACATCTCCATTTTGAGACTTGTTGTTACTGTGTTTGGCATACTGAATACGTCACGGGGTAGCTTGCCTATATATATATGCCTCTTGGCGTGCCTGGCAAGCTACTGAGAGTATCCCGCCCGCACAGGCAGAGCCTGGCAAGCTACCCATGTCGTATTCAATATGCCAAAACCAGTAACTCTAACGGTTCTCATTCCCCTGACCTTGAAGGAGCCTCCAATCACTGGGAAAGACAAGTAAGGAGAAGCTGCCAATATCTCAGGGCTGGGATGAATAGATATGTTACTGGCACCCGCTCAAGTAAATTGACGAAGACAGTGATACAGTGAAAGAAGAATAAGGTATAAGTGAAGGCAAAATAGAATATTTTTCCTTATTCTAATTTAATCTAAAAAGCAATTCAATAATATGGACGGAAGCGACAATGTAGTGGGTAGGGTGCTTGCCATCCACTCAGAGGGGTTTGATCCTCGGCACCACATATGGTTCCCCTGAAACATTGCCAGGAGTGACCCCTTAGGTCAGAGCCAGAAATAAGTGCTGAATATCACTGGGTGTGGTCCCCAAACAAAACGAAACAGAAAATGTTTTAATAATAAATAACAGCATGTTTGGGGGGATTACAATACATGAATAAGTTAAATGAAGGTCAACAATGTCATACAGGGAAAAAGAGAATTGGGAAAATTTTGTTAAAAGATGAATGCAATATACATCAAGCAGTAGTGCAGGGATTTGAATTTAAAATGATTATTGCAGGCCACGGATGTGGCTCAACAGTACAACACATGCCTTGCATGCAAGAGACCTGGACCTAATGCCTGGCACTGCAAAGCAAAATAAACAATACACTTGCAAATTAAGGTAATCACCAAAAAAGAATTAAACAGTCCCCTAGAAAAGATGGCCCCAAAAATGACCAGATAAAAAACCAATTACTTAAAAACTCAAGTAAAAAGGCTGAAGTTGGAAGAAGTCACCTAAAATACAAAGACCAATAATGAAAACATGAAATAATCATTAGTTGATGAATGTACAACTACACTGTTTCTTAGGAGTATAATGTACTTAAGTCTGCTTCATGTAGCACCAAGTTATTTATTCCTTAAAATATCGTTTTTATTTTTAAGCAAAGAAACTGACCCACAGAGATTACATAACTTCATCGGGGATGCACATAAGTGGCAGAAATGAATTTATATTGAAGCAGGGGCTTCAGAATTTGTACTCTGATTACCAATGTGAGTCAATGTTCTAAACATACAAGTTAACTCTGAATGCACTTTCTGTCAGATTTACATCAAAATTCACTTCTACTGACATCATATAGTCCCTGGGCTAAAGATACACCATATCTAAAATATTTAACGCATGAACAAATTAAAAAAAAAAACAGAAGTAAAAAGTGTTTTATAGCACAGCGGGTAGGATGTTTGCCTTACACGTGGCTGACCCGGGTTCGATTCCTCCGTCCCTCTCAGAGAACCTGGCAAGCTACTGAGAGTATCCTGCCCGCACGGCAGAGCCTGGTAAGCTCCCCGTGGTGTATTGGATATGCCAAAAACAGTAACAACAAGTCTCACAATGGAGACGTTACTGGTGCCTGCTCGAAAAAAATTGATGAATAATGGGAGGACAGTGCTACAGTAATACATTTCGGGAATAGGTATATATTGTTTTACCTTTGAGGAATAGGTATACATTTAAAATTATACTATGGGGCTGGAGAGATAGTACAATGGGTAGGGCACTTGTCTTGCATGCACTTGATCTGGGTTTGATCCCCAGCACCCCATATGGTCCCTTGAGAATTGCCTGGAGTAATTCCTGAGTGCAGAGCCAGGAGTAAGCCATGAAGACATGAAGACCATGGGTGTGGATTCCCCAACACCCCACCTCCGCCCCAAAAACCCAACATTCCTGAAAGAACCAAACAGAAATATGTTAGGTGAGTATACAAACAAACAAACAAAAAGCCACCATTTCACAAAATTAGCAGTATATGGCGATATAAATCACTACCTTTATCCAACTTCCTAGCTCTCGTTAACTTTTCTTGTGATCTCTTTTTCAGTTCCTGGACTGGAATACAGGCCAGTGCTTTCTCCTGGAGAGCACGGTTCTCATAGAGCAGTACATGCTGAATGTTGGACTGCAGAGCTCTCAGAAGGACGGGGTGGCCATCTGTAACCTAAAAGGAAAAAGAAAAAACTGAGATTATCTTCTCTCCATCAGCTATAAGTAACATAACAAAACTCATTGGTTCTGGGGCCAGAGTGATGGTACAGCCGGCAAGGGTCCTTGTCTTGTGTGCGGCTGACCTGGGTTCATCCTGGGCACCCAAGATGGGCCTCTGAACACTCCAGGAGTGACCTCTGAGCACAGAACAAAGAATAAATCCTTGTGCAGAGCCAGGAGTAAGCCATGAGTCCCATTAAGTGTGGTCCAAAAAAAAAAAAAAAACACACACATTATTTCTACAATTTTATTTATAAAGCATTGTGAATGGATTCACAGAAATGTAAAAAATACTGAAAACTTTACAAAATTAGTATTAGGAATAACCATATCTGTGTTATACACTGTCTTCATTTTTTACAGTCAGGTTTTATCTGGCCCAAATAAGGTTTGCACACACGAGGCACTAAAACTTGAACTACCTCCTTGGACCTAAAATGTTTATTATTAAATCCTGATTACATTAGATTACTGACGCCATGATCATAAAGATAATACAGTGGGGTGCTTGACTTACAGCACTACATGGGCCCCAGCAGCCCAGCAGCCCACCAGGAATAAGTCCAGAGCATTGCGGGGTGTGGCTCCAAAACAAAAGTTAAAAAAAAAAAGTGGCTGTCTTAGAGTAGTGAAACACCCTCCACACAGAGAAGTGTGGTACAAAAACAAAAAAAGAAATAAGTTCTAGCAAATTAACTATGACAGTAAACACGAATGAATTGAATGAATGTATTGAAAGGTGTTAACAAGGTGATTAAAATAACTCAAGTCCAATCTACGACAGGTGGGGAGGGTACACAAGACAGAAAGTCCACTTTAAGTCTAAGACAGGAACAGATGCAGCATAAAACAATAATGCCACAACCATCACATTGAATCAGCAAGTAGCACTGAGTAAATGTGTGTATGTGTACATATATACTGTGTATGCATATACATTTTGAACACTTAAAATAATAGAGACCAATTAGACAAGATGATCATCCTCATATTAAGTACCTTATGAATGCAGAAACGATCATAGACAATGCATATTTGCTTAATGCACATTTTTGGGCCAACATGGGCAGTGCTCAGGCTTTACTCCTGAGGGGCTTGAGGGACCATATGGCATGCTACGGACTGAACTCAGGTCGGATGCATGCAAGGCAAGAGACTCACCTGCTGGATGACATCTCTGGCCCTGCTTAAATATTGACTGAACCTTTGTTATCTGCTAGGTTCTAAGGAGAAAGGTAACAGCAAGCAAGATAAATTTATTATTGACTTATTTTGATCTGCCAAGTGGTGCTGGGGGACCCAGGGCCACAGCTGGTGGCGGTGGAGGCATTTAAACTGCACCTGCCTATGCTAATGCTCAGGAGGTCACGTGGTGCTGGTTAGGCCCAAGGCTTGGTGTGTGTTCAGCACATGCCCCAACCGCTGCAAATTCGACAGAGTGAGAGTCAGAAAACCAAACAGGGTATTGACATTGTACAACAGAGATCCTAAACTCAGAATTCTCTGAAGAAATGAAGTCTGTGGTAGAAGATGAAAGAGTGAAGACAGTAAAGGAATGAAGAGAACAGAGAAGGAGCAACACTGCTGGCCAGAAGGAACAGGTAGTAGCTGGGGAATGTGTCTTGGGGGCATGACTAGCAAATTGTGAACAATCTGGGAGAGGATTCAGGTGAACTAAAAAGAAAATAGAGGGGAGAGAAGTTGGATTGGTAAGCAGAGAGGCCTTTCTTCTTTAAGACACTTATACAAGGAAGGAAAATGAGCCCATTTGTGTGTTCAGAGCCTCATTCTCCTTGCTGTGAAAAAGTAGCCCCCCCCCACCTCCTCCGGCACCCCAGGAAACTCAGTGGGGGACAACCGCAAAACAATGACGTGGCTGTTAGTTACAGCAGAGGCAGCAAAAGTGAAGAGAACTGTTGGAAAGAGAACTGATGGTGAGTCTGGGTGACCTAAGGAGGGTGTTAGAAAAGTAGAAAATTGTTAGGAACAACCCACGCACTTCTGACAGAAGCAACTAGGCAAATAACTGAACCACTTAAAGTAGGAGAAAAACCAGGAAGCGATCAACTGCGTTACACTAAGGGAAATGCAAAAGTAGAAACAAAAAATGAACTAAAAGTTCATTACATTAGGCAGCATAGATGCCACTGACGATCCCAGTCGAGAAGTTCTGGAATAGCGTTTAATAAGGAAAACAAATTTAAGAGATTTATTTGCATAAAGGAGCATGCTTGCGCTAAATGCAGCAGGATAACTATGCAAAACAGTACACTAGAATAGAAACAGAAAATACAGAATCTTCTATTTGGATTTTCGTTCAAAAAAGTATGCCAATCAGAGTTAAAATATAACTAGAGAACCTAGCCATTAATAGAGCTAGAGAAGCTATACTGAGGGAAGAAAGTTGTGCACAGGAGAGAGGGTAGTGATGGCCTGGTCATTCCTATTTCTACCCACTGCTATAAGATTCTGCAACCAAATGTGCCTAATTTACACGTTATGTTATGTAATTTTGACTAACTCAACCTTCAACCTAGCTTTAAATATAATTATAGGGTGGGAAGATAGCTCAAGTGGTAAGAACATTTGCTGAGCTTCTATGAGGGCCTGAACTCCATTCCTGAAACCACTGGACACTCCAAGCACCACCAGATATGGCCCCGGGGCCCCTGGACACCACCATATGAAACAAGATAAAGGGATTACAAAGATCTCTAAACACTGAGGCGAATACTAATAATGCAAGCACACATAAGCCAAGGAAATGCAGTGCTCAGAAATCTACCTGATCAGTATGAACCTTTCAACTGCTATACTTTTGTTTTTTTGGGGGGGGACCAAAACCAGAGGTGCTCTGAGCCAATCCTAGTGGTGCTCTGGGGACCAGGTGGTGCCAGCAACAGAATCTGGACTAATTAAAAAAAAAATCACAATCTACTAAGATCTGACTAAATCTTCCCCTCCCCCAATTAAAACAACTATATATAAATAGTATTTTGAATATATTTTAAATACTTATGTCCATATTCAATAAATGACTATAATGATAAAACGTGTTTTAAAATGAAAGGTATTTACTCTTTAGCTCTCTTTCAAAATATTTATCATTTTTAATTAAGACAATTAAAAATTGATTTACAAAGTTGTGATTTGCAAAGTTGTTCATAATAGAACTGTTTCAGGCATACAGTGTCGTAACAGCAATCCCATCACTACTGTCCCCAGGATCCCTACCTATTCCCCAAGCCTGCACCCTTGGCAGGCAAAAAACAAATTTATTTCAGATTGCTTGTTCCAACAAAACTTAGAAAAATGGCAAACAGAATTATCATTCAGATTAGAAGGAACAACACAGAGCTTCATAGATAGGCAACAGCTGAGGGAATTCATAGCCTTGAAACCAGTTTTGCAAGAAGCATTAACATAGCTTCTTTAAAGGCCAGAATTTCCCATCATAAGGTATTGAATATGGTACTCACTAATGTTATATATATATGGTTGTCCCCTATTAGATTAAGAAAGGTTATAAGCATATAGCAATTAATCATCAGAAATCAAATTATTGATTTATTTTCTAATAATTCTATTTGCCATTCTTTTCATTTTTTGGACTAAAAGTAATATGAAATCAATTTGTTATATGCCTGGCAGGGGGACCAAATTAAAAACAGAAGCAGCCTGTTTTGTTTTTTGCGCTATACCTGGTAGTGCTACTCAGGGGCAACTCATGGGAACCATGTGGTACCAGGAAGAGTACACAAACCTCCAGCATGCAAAGCACATGGTCTAGCCCTCCTTGCTCTCTTTAGTTGCTCTATAATGTACACACTACACTGGCATGATAGCACATGCACATAATTCCTAAACTCACATATGGAGAGGATGTGGTGATAACCTTATAGTGATAGGGTATGTATTAAAAGTGAAAAAACCCTGCTAGACAGCATCTGAAAAGTGAAGATAGTGAGTTCAGGAAGTTCATGCTGAAATTGCTGTAAAGAGGTAGTGAGAGACATTGAACCTGCAAGCTCCAGGGGCCAACGTGTTTCTCAACTAACTGGCTGATCTCTACGGAGAGCATGCAGGAAGGAAAGGTTCTCAAACACTACGGAGTTCCAGGTTCTTCCTTCTCCCTCTCTGGTTCAGCCAGTCTGAGTTTTATTCAGGAACCTGCAAGTCCAGGTTATTCTATTTGTTATTATTTTTTGTTGTTGTTTTGCTTTTTGGGTCACACCTAGCGGTGCACAGGGGTTATTCCTGGCGGTGCTCAGGGGACCATATGGGATGCTGGGAACTGAACCTGGGTTGGCTGCGTGCAAGGCAAATGCCCTACCTGCTGGGCTATGGATCCAGCCCTAAGTCCAGGTTATTCTGATGTCAATGGTCCAACGTTAGGTGAAAAGTAGGTTGAAGCAAGGTTCACACAATCTCTATGCCATTGAGAATAAAGCGAAAGGAGGGTTAAAACTAAGTACACAGGAGAGCCCATGGTGATCAGACAAGGGACACATGGACAGAGAAGGGATCACACACACACACACACACACACACACACACACCAAGAAAAGAAAAAAAAATTTCTCCATTTTCATTTCAAATAATTCTTTTGCGGGGAGAAGGGGGCACACTCAACTGTGCTCCTTGACAGTCAGATGTTACTCCTGTGCTCAGTGGTCACTTCCAGCAGTGCTCTGCTTGGGGTACCATATGATGTGCTATCTACTCCAGGTCAGATAGATGCATGCCTTATCTGATCTTCTGTATACTATCATTCTGGCCCCCATTTCAAAGAACTGCTAAAAAAAAAAGGCACGTACAGGTCTCTCTCTCTCTCTCTCTTTCTCTCTCTCTCTCTCTCTCTCTTCCCCCCCCCCTTCTCTTCCTCTCCCCCCCTCTTTCATTTTTAAGGGCCATGCTCAACCTGTACTCAGGCACCACTTCTTCTTAAATGTATATTTTCATTTACTGAGAGAGAAAGAGCTCATTCAGAGAATTTCTATTTCCAATTTAACACTTTCAATCTGAGTATTACTGCATTTATGGGGTTTTAATGGCATTCAAATGATCTTGAACAATAAAAGTTTATTTTCTTGCCTTAGTTTTTCCCATATTCATTGGCACAACTCCAAAAGAACTAAGTCATAAAAATAGAAGTTTGCTGATTACATTGCGATTACAGCAGCTGGGTTACATGTACATAAGGCAGCAACTAATTGCTCTGAGAGAGTAAGTTATTTGGAGTACAACTGGAAGTTTAAAATGTGAAACCTGTCTAGTTAACATTTTTCCTTCACTATTCATACTGGGATTCCAATTACTGTTTTTATGATATCTATGTTTATATATGTTTATAGGAATCCTTTTACTTTTTAATTTTGACATTTTAAGCCACCCGTTTTTGATGCTAGTATAAAGATATAAAGAATTAAGGCTTTTATTTTTCATGTCCCTCAGTTCACAACACAGATCAGACCAAAGTATACACGAGGCGGGGTTAAGGAGTCTCCTCCTTCTATACAGTCGGTGCAAACAACAGTCTGTGGGAAGCACCAGGAGACCAAGAAATCAGTTTAAAAATCACAAAGAAATACCAGGAAAGAAAATTACATCCAGTTGCTTCTGAACCTGCATGTCAAGTCCATCTCTACATTATAAAAACTCTCCTAATATATATTTAAGATATTAGTATATGCTATCATCTTTTAAATTTATATTTAAGATTATGAGAAATAAGTACAACGTCTTTTCTGATATAACCAGTGGAAGATTAGTGGATTCCCTTACTTAGTAAGATGCCCCAGCATCATCAGTCCACAGCCCCTTTTCTACCTTTATACAAGCCCCGCTGCAGTGGGTCTTAAATTCAGAAGGAGGTTTTGTTTTTGTGTCACAGTTCTAGCAGTGTTCAAGGATCACCCCTGATGGTTCTTGAGGGACCACATGGTGCTGATGATTAAGCCTGGTCTCCTATAGGCAAAACATGTGCTTCAGTCTCTTGAGCCATATCTCGGGCCCCTAGAATAAGTTTTTCGGATTATTTTTTGCTGTTGTTGTGGGGCCATACCTAGCTGTACTCAGGGCATATTTCTCGTTCTGTGCTCAGTGATCACTCCTGGTGCTGCTCAGGAGACCACAGGTAGTGCGAGGTAACAAACTCAAATCAGTCACATGCAAGGCAATTGCCTTGCTGTACTCTCTCTCAGGCCCCCAAGAATCAGTTTTAAACAAATAACTATTCCTGTGGTTTTGTTTGGGGGCAGAGGGACCTTAAGGCCACACCAGTGGTTTTTCAGGGTTGAGTCCTTGCTCTGTGCTCTGGGATCATTCCGGGCGGTTCTGACTGCATGTGGTGCCAGTCAGCCTCGGTCAAGGCAGACACTTTATCCTTTATACTATTCTCTGGTCCTAATTGTTATTGTTTTTCCTTTTTAAAAGTGAAATAAAAGTTTTATGTAAAATAAGTTACTTAGGGAAATGTGAGGGGATAGAAAGAAAAATACGTGCCCAAAAGATTATGAGGGTTTTCTAAGGAGAAAAAGCTAATTGTTACATTTTTCAAAAACTTCATCTTTTTTTTTTTAACCACACCTGAAGGTGCTCAGAAATTACTCCTCACTCTGTGTCAGGGATCACTCCTGGTGCTGCTTAGGGGAACATACACACCACTGGGAATCAAATCCAGACTGGGAACATGCAGAGCGAGTGTCTTACATACTGGTTCTATCTCTCTAGCCCAAAATGTTAATTTTTTAAACATAGATTTCATCAACTTGTGACTTCACTAACTTCACTTACTTCTTAACCACCACCACCACAACAACAAAATCATCTTTTTCCGTATTTATAGAAGTAATGCTTCAACAAGTTTCAGGAAATAGTGAAAGGCACAGATGAATGATACTACTTAGAGAAAATTATGACTAAATGTCTATAAATTGCTTTCTGGACCTTTTAAAGTGCATACATACACTTACAATAAAAAAATTATAGGCCAGAATAATAGTACAGCAGGAAAGGTATTACCTTGCGGCCAACTCAGGTTCAATCCCAGCCATCCCATATGGTTCTGAGCTAGGGGTGATCCCCGAGAACAGAGCCAGGAATAAATCGTGAACATCACCAGGTGTGGCCCCAACTCATAAATAAGTAAATTAAATAAAATTATACACATATATACATCATGTTTCTTTCAGAATTATCAGTTTACCTTTAATGTCCATATAATTGTATTCATGACAAAATAGACCATATCCAACCTTTTTAGATGCTAAGGTCAATATAATGTATCCTAATTTAAGCAATCTCAATTAATTAATGGAATGTTTGTGTATTTTATTTATTGTGAAGAAATTGAGACCTTTGCTTTTGTTTATTTTTTTGCTACACCTGGAAGTGTTTAGGGTTTACTCCTACCTCTGACCTCTGAGGTCACTCTGAGCAGGACCACATGTGGTGCGAGGAATTGAACCTCATCAATTGTCACCCACTATACTATTTTTCCAGCCCCAAAACTGGACATTTAGATCTTATGGCTAAGTAAGAGGTTGCTTCTCTTATAAAACCACATAATGAATTCAAACAGGAAGGTGTCTTAAGAAATTAGTTTACCTCACTTTATTGTTTATCAGTAATACTATACGATTCTCACAATTTCCAATGAAATAATCTCTTATTCTTCTAAAGAGACACTCATTTAAACAAATATGCAGTCATTTCTATAGTGATGAGAGTTGATGAAAAGTGCTTAAGTTTCATATAAATCATTAACTAAATAAGAATACACATTTGGACTAGCTGTTAAGAACTATTAATAATTGTCAAATGCTTATTTTAAGCAAATCATACTTAAGAACATGTTTTCAACCTACATACAGATTGCAAAATTAGAAACATAATCCTTCTAAAACAGTGAGATCTATGTCTTTGAAAAACTGTTTGCTGTTCTGAGTCTGCTTTTGGAAGGCAAAGAATATTAAAGTATATAACGAATCATCAATAAGTTATTTCTTATAGGGATATTATATCCTCAATGTATATAATAAAAATCAAATGGATTACCTGGAAAATGCAAAATGAAATCATAATGAGAAATTTCTTTCTCCCCCCCCATCACCTCCCAGAGAAATGTCTTAATACTCACCAAAATTGCTGTTACAAAGAATAGTAACAAGTGTCAGTGGGGATACCAAAAAAACAATCTTGGAAAATAACTTGGCCATATCTTAAAACATTAAACATAAATTTACCATATAACCCAGTGGTTCCCACTCCTAGGAATCTACCCAAGAGAAATAAAAACGTATGTCCACACAAAGCCTTATATGTGACTGTTCACAGCATGATTATTCATAATAAGCAAACATGGAAAATAACCCACTGGCTATCGAATATTAAGTAGCAATATAAAGAAATAAAAATATCCTACAATATGGATACATTTTAAAAATCATGCAAAGTAAAAGATAGAAGAAAAAGACTATCTCCTTGTAATTTTATATAAATTCTATTTATATGAAATGTACAGTAAAGGTAGTTTCTAACTACCATCACCATCTAATTAATAATATATTCCAGTAAATTATACCATAGAGGAAAGGTATATTGGAAAACTCCAATCTTGCAACTACCAGCTGTCTTACATTTCAAAATTTTACTTGAATAGGTATTGAGCTATACCCAATAGTAATTATAAGGTTCACCAGTGTTCATAATTCAGCTGGCTTATAAGCAAATTAAATGCTTTTGAAATCTCTTTCTTGCTATGTAACTTTGGCATATTTTATTTTGGGGGAGGCAGGACAGATATAGCGGAGCAAAGAGGGTGCTTGCCCTTGCACGGGCCAGCCAGGTTTTGATTCCTGGCATCCCCTATGGTCTCCCGAGCTAACTATATGCTCAGGGGTTATTCCTGACTCAGCACTCAGGAAACACTCCTGGTGGGGTTCGGGGGATGCACATACACAGGGAGAATGGGGTTCACCTTAGCTGTGCTTAGGACTTACTCCTGGATCTGTGCTCAGGGGTTACTCCTGGCACTAATCAGTACACCGCATATGGATCAAATCTGGGTCTGCCACAGACAAGGTAAGCGTCTTGCCTGCTGTGCTATTTTTCCAGCCTACTTTGTTGATTTTTACCTTCCCAACTTATATGACCTATACCGTCTCTTTATAGAAAAATAAAGCTTGGCACCACCTTGAAAATCAATTAGGTACATTTAGTATAAAAATACGTCATTTGAAAATCAAGAGACAGTGGGCTATCTGCTCAACATTTTCTTAAGATGTGCATGGGCCACAGGAGTGGAGGAGAACTGGGAACAATGCAGAGATTAAGGCACTTGCCTTGCATTTAGACAACCTGGGGTTGATCCCTGGCATCATATATGGTCCCCTGATTCTTCAGCACAAAGCCAGGATTAAATCCCAAGCAATCTGGCTATGTGCTCAACAATAAAAGAACTACAGAGTCCAGAGAAATAGTACAGGAAGTAAGGCACTTGCCTTGCCTAGCTGCATTGGCTGCATCCCTAGTTCGAGTTCTACATGATTTCCTAAGCATGCAAGGGTCACTTTTAAGCACAGAACCAGAAATAGCCCCTGGGCACAACCATCCTCCATGGGAAAAAAAAAAACAATGAGTTAAAGTAATCCCATTTTTCTGTTACTTTATGGTAACAGAATGAACTAAATGAATCAGCACATATACTTAGAGAAGGAATCATTTTTACTAAAGGAAAATCTTTAAAGTTCTGAACAATTTACAAAGGTTTTGTTTTGTTTTGGGGGGAGGCACATCCTGTGGTGCTCAGGGCTTACTCCTGGCTCTATGCTCAGGGGTCAGCCATGGTGGTGCTCACAGAACCATATGGAATGCTGGAGACTGAACCCAGGGTCAGCCACGTGCAAGGCAAGCGTTATGCCCATTGTACTATCTTTCCAGCCCCAATGTAGCTTTAATATATGCTCGCTTATCTGGTGTTCATAGTCACTTAGTACCAATGCTAGCTGATCCAACAATGTCTTTTAACAGCTTTTCCTAAACTCCATGCTTATTGTTACTACAGCGTAGCATTAGTTGTGAAACTACCGAGAGGGGAAATGTTTATTTTAAAGACTATTTAACTTAAGTTGTTTAAGGAAATGGCAAAGGAATGTATTTTAATCCTCCACAAAAGTCTGAAAACCAATCAAAAAAAATCCACAGGGCTAGGCAGAAGGTTTAACGAGCAGAAAGCATGCATTGTACGGGAAAGTCCTGAGTTTAAACCACATGGTTCCTCAAGCAACCCCAGGAAAGGTCCTCCCAAACACAATAATAAACAAATATATATATATGTATGTATGTAAAAGGTAAAGGTAAAGGCCCTCCCGTTGATCGTCGATTTGCTCGAGCGGGCCCAGTAACGTCTCCATTGGAG
>JAOXYA010038191.1:0-12686 GCA_028565675.1 Sorex palustris
ATTAAGTAACCTGTCATAACTTTTCCTGAACTGTAAAATAAGTTATGTTGGGTTGGAAAGTCAGGAAGTATTGTCAGGATCTCATTTACTTGCACATTTGGCTCACACTGACTACAGTGGCGATGCAGTTACTCTATTTCTGGCAAAGTATGGTTAAAAGATTTCTGTCATCTTATGTGGAGTGTCTGAATTTCTCGTGGTGGAATGAGGCTGCAAATAAAGAGTGGAATAAGGCTGCAAATGTGCAATTGGATTCTAGTGACTATAGAGCTTTCTCTGCTGGCCTGGATAATTAGGCATGACATTCAAACAACTTTTGTATCCCTGGATGCAGAGAATTCAGTAGTATAGAAGATGGGATTTCAATAAGCTGAAGCACTGCTGCTGTTTATTGCTAACCAACCAGTTGTTCACCCAGTCACATTCAGTCAAGAATAATGGTGGATCTTTGTCAAAAGAGCTTTGATATCATCTGGTTAAAATCTGGAGAAGAACGGGATTGGCAGCATGTTTGTAATCTCAGTTTTCTGGTTTCCCCACCTTAGAATCATCAGCATTTTGCTCAACCAACATTTTCCTCAATGCCAACAGTCTGCCAGCTGTCGTTCTGGGACATGAACATATTGCTGACCTAGCTGACTTGAACCCCTCCTTCATGGGATTCCCAGAGAAGTGATACATCAATATGACTAGCACTTACAATAAAAAGTTGCTCATGTTGTTTTACTAATAAGTGCAGGATAACCCTGATTGGTAAGAGTTCATAGAAATGTCTTACCCATGCAGAAAGGATAGAGGAAATTATTAAAGGAAAACGCTAACTCACCTGATAGAGGCACGTAGGAACAAAGATCCAGAAATGAGCATAGAGTGGGGAGCTTGCTGTTGGTGATGAGAGCTACCTGAGTAAGCACTTGGAGGCTAATGGGATCATGATAAATATGGAGTAATTAGTTCACAGAAACTAGACCACAGAGAGCAAGGCAGAGCAATGGCGGAAGTGGGATCTTCAGACTATGGCAATAAATAGAAATTTAATTATGTAGTACAATTGTTAATTATAAGCTACAGGAAAATTGTAAATATTTGTACTTCCTAGCCCATAACATACTCATTCCAAAAATATGAATAGCAACTACATGTGTAATGCAAAGAATATGTCCCCAAATATTTGTTTCCTGGTATGCTGCACAAAACTAAAATTCTATCACAGATATGTTCTTTATTTGGAGTTTCAATAATATATACACAGTTTTTTTTCAATTAAAGAAACATATTTGAAGCACTGTGATGCACAGTACTGTTAATAATAAGATTTCATACATTGAACTACCTGATGCTACCACACACTCAACCAGAGTCAGCTTCCATCTACCTCATCTCAGTGTATACTCTTATTGAACAGTAGCTATTTTTTTAAATAAATTTATTTATTGAATCATTGTGAGAGCAGTTCCAAAGCTTTCGGGTTTAAGTCTCTGTCATACAATGATGAAACACCTGTCCCTTCACCAGTGCACAATTTCTACCACCAAAAACCCCAGTATACCCCCATCCTACACCCTCCCCCTACCTGTGTGGCAGATGATTTTCATATTACTCTCTCTCTTTACTTTGATTACATTCAATATTTCAACACTAGACCCGCCATAATTATTTAGGATTTTACTCCAACACTCATCTGCCAAAAAGGCCACATGAGACAATTTGTTTTCTATTGTTGTTTATGAATAGCATATGACTTTGGACTTCTGAAATCTTATAATTAAATCTGGAGGGATTTCTGCCAAAAGCCGCTGAGTTCTGAGATTTGTTTCTGAGTCTCTGGGATTAAGGTTTAAACAGTTTTTTTGAGTAGCCAGAGGGCATGTTTGTAGACGGCGACTCAAGGTCTTTTGGGGGCAGGGGAGGAACAGGCCAGTTCCACCCTCATCTCATGAGGCCCCCTATGTCTCATCACTGCGGCCCCCTACCTAATTGTCCATTGGCCTCTAGAAGATGTCGGACTCTGAGCTGCCAGGGAGAACAGGCGGTAGATCAGCACCTTTTACCACCTGGGGTGGCTCAGGGCTGCTAACCTAATGTGGAGCCCGGATGCATTTCTGCCAAAAGCCTCTGGGTTCCAAGATTTGTTTCTGAGTCTTTAGGATCATGGCTTAAGCAGCTTGTTGAGTAGCCAGTGAACAGTAGCTATTTTTGACACAATTTGCTGTATATTGCTTTATTCTCATCTTCCTAATTATAGAATATAAGATCAGATCATGGGAATACAAAAATATGAAGGAACATATGACTGGAATAAGAGTTATTCTAACATTATTTTATTATTCCAAGGTAATATGGGGTTAGCAACTGAAAAATGAGTGAATGAGAAATGGAATTAGAAAATCAGTTGACAAGTAGTGGCACTCTGGGACTGGCATGTCTTACTTATTAGACCTAATTGTTATATTATCATAAAATGTGAGTGATTTTTGGACAGTCATGATTAAATTCAATAATGCATGTTTTGTTACATATATCAAAACAAAAGTCACTGTATGTCACTGTCCTCCCGTTGTTCATCGATTTGCTCGAGCAGGCCCAGTAACATCTTCACTGGAGACTTTTGTTGTTACTGTGTTTGGCATATTGAATACATCATGGGTAGCTTGCCAGGCTCTGCCGTGCGGGCAAGATACTCTCAGTAGCTTGCCGGCCTCTCCAAGAGGGGCAGAGGAATCGAATTCGGGTCAGCCATGTTGGCTGTGTGAAAGGCAAACACCCTACTGCTGTGCTATCACTCCAGCCCAAAACAAAAGTACCTGCCCAAAATTTTGCTTTTTACTTATTATGTTATATTTGATTATCTTTGTTCTCTAAATCACTTAAAATTATTGTAGTTGCATGATGGAAACACTAAGCTGTGTTTTCCTGTGCATTTTGTCTCCACACTTTGCTCAGTTACAGAATCTTGGTAACTTTACATTTGTTATAGTTGGAATATTTAAACTATAAATAGTTTCAAAGAAATTCTTTGGTCATTATTTTAATTGTATCCTGTAGACTTTAGAAAATATTGGATACAAATTACAATACTGCAGAATGAATTAGCAACATTTTCATATAACTTCTAGTACTTGTGTCTGTGTATGTGTTCTTACAAGTGTTTGTATATTTTGAGAAATAATGAAATGTGTTCTTTTATTGTTTTCTAGAGCTAAAATAATATATATTTAATATTCATTGCCTTAGCTTAGTAAAGCAAATATAAAGATATTTTTAGAATATAAAAGAGGAAAACACTAAAAAAAAAAAGAGGAAGTGTGAAGGAAGTAATGAATTAAAGGATTAGTAAACAAATCAGGCAGAGTTTTACCAATTTTTTTTTTTTGGCTTTTTCTGGTGTCAAACCTGGCTATTCTTAGGAGATACTCCTGGTCCTTCATCAGGAATTACTCTAGGTGATGCTTGGGGGACCATATGGGATGCGAGGCATTGAACCCAGGTAGGCCATTTGCAAGGCAAACACACTCCCCTCTGTACTACTGCTCCAGTCGGGACTTTTTTGTATTTCCCATATCAGTTCTCTAGGGCTACCTTAAGGGTGTACCATAGTCTCTGTTTTAAACAACAGAAAGGTATTTTCTCATAGAAGGAGGCTAGAGGTTAAAGATCAAAGCATTGCAACTTTGTATTTCTTTAGATTTAATTCCTCACTGGCAAAGGGCTGCATTTTCCCTTCCTATTTCCACGTGGTCTTTTGTGCCTAGAACTCCTGTGATTTCTTTGTACATCAAATTTACCTCTTACAGGAATGCAATCATTAGATTTGGGCTAATCCAAATGCCCTTAGTTTGATATAACTACCATCACATATACCCCATCTTCACATGCAGTCATATTATATTACTGGGAATAAGGACTTCAACATAATTTGGGTATTTTCAACATATTTTGCTAGGAGAGGGAAGAAAGTTTTTCTGATTGCCTAGTTGGCATGTAATTTTTAATCTCTATTTTTAGTAATTTTTTTTGTAAATTTTCTTTTTCTCAAGGGGGCAGAGAGAGGTACTTCAATAGACTGGAGTGCATACTTTGCATGCAGAAAACTCCAGTTTGATGTCCAACACCATAGATGGTCCCCTGAGTACTACAGATGTGGTGCCAAAATAAAAATAATACAAAATTTTAGTCTAGAAATAAACACTTTTTGAACAGTAATATAATAATTTTTGATGACTTGTATATATTTACCAAGCTCTACATTTGGTGCTCTGTTATTTTCAGTGTTGACTTTGAATTTTTTTTTATTTCAATGTCTGTTAGAACTTTATATTCTTTAAATTTCTGGATATAGCAAGGGTCCACAGAGTTAGAATAACATAGTCAGTTTTATTTCCCAGGGAAAAGCACCATGATGTGCTTAATAGAGCTGACATGTGCAAAGTATCCTTCTTTCACATGGATATGTGTGAAAGAAGTAAATTGTTCCAAACATGTACAAAGAGGTATTCATAGGCTTTTCATGAAGTATTAGCAGGCAGATGATGATGATTTATTTGGTTCAGTATTTTTTTTCCTTTTACATTTCACCAGACTTAAATTGGACTTTATTATTATAATAAAAAATGAAAGTAACTGAATGATGTTGCAGCTTTAATGAAAAGAAAAGAAAAACAAACATGACAGAATATTTGCAATGTTGAGAAGTGATCTAAGATGGGCTTTATATCCTGTTTGAGACCGTAAAAAAAAAAGCACTACTTCTAAGATTATTTTTGTGGCTGAGGTAACCTTTCCAAAGTCTTACTTGGCATATGGAAAGTGTGTTTTCCTCTTTAGCAATAACAGCTGCTGAATATGTGCTCGTCCTTTACCTGTGTGTTTATATTAACAGAACCCACTGCATCATATAGTGAGCTCAGTGTTTAGCTGCCAGACCTGGTAGGTTTCTCTAGACTATCCCTGCTTACAGGAACCTGGCTTGATGCCTAAAATTCCAGGTGGTCTTACCTAACTTAGTTCAAGAGGTATAAGGCTTTCAATGATCCTGAAAACCTAAAATGATAGAGGGAAATCAGATAGGACTTATCTCTAATTCCACTGCAAATTAACCATGAATATTCCATTCAAATTATACTACTGCACTTTTTTTGGGGAGGGGATCTTAAATCAAAAGTTAGAAAAAAAGGTATTTGAAAGGCAAGGCAATAAATATTTGAGACTTGGTAGGGCACATGGGTCTCTGTCCACTATCTTTCCTTTCCTTTTATTTTCCTACTCATTAAAATGCAAAATCATTTTTATCCAAAATGTAACAAAAAAACAGCCACAGGCTAGATTTGTGAGGTGGACCTACACTATCATTTTCCCTTCAAGTTACACTAATGATGTGACAAATCTGAAGGTGTTAAATCACACTACCTTCTTTTTCTATATTTGCTATACTACTTTCTCTATATGCAACTAGTTCTTCTTTTAGAGACAAATGAGAAAGTCCTCGGCTGTAATGATGCAAACACTTTGAGATTGTTATATTAGTTGGTTTATCTGATCAAGCATTTTTATATAATTTATAGACTCTAAATAATAAGTTATATCATGCTTTTATGTAAAAGTTCTGCTTTGTGGCTGGAGAGATAGCTCAAATGACTGAGTGCATCCACTAAATACAGGAGGCCTCCGATTCTATCCTTGGCATCACATGGTCACCTGAAGCACCTGATTGAGTGATACCCTGAGTACAAAACAGGCAGTAGTCCCTGAGCCCAGTGACTTTGGACTAAAGAATCACAAAAAATTACATATAAAAATTGTTGCTTTTTGAAATGTAATAGCTCTTTATTAGTTTTTTTCTCTATTAATTTTTATAAAGTTTTCTCAATAAGTTTATAGCAGCTATGTATATAAAATTTAAATTATCTTCTATTTAGGACACTAGGTATAGAAAAACAATCATGTGATAAAAATTGTAACCCTTAGACTGATAAAGAGGCTAAAATTTAGGAACAATGGTTACTCCACATCAGTCTTCACTAGCTTACTCATCTTTCATATGAGTGCCAATAGCAATTCCAAACATGTCCAACGTTTTATATATCACCTCTGCCTATACATCAGTTCTCAACAAAGGTTTTGCGTATTCTGTTTTTGTGCTCCTTCCCTCAAAATTCAGTAGTATTTTCTATTAAGATCAGAAGGAAGAAAATTATATTCATTTGAAACTTCTATGAAAAATTAAAAAGGTATATTGCAATTACTTCACTGGAATCCAGCTAACCTCCTAATGCAACCTGCTGACAAAACTGGATCTTAGAACTGAACTTGATAGCTGGTTGAAACTTAACTTATGAGACTGCTTCTAAAGAAAACAAAAACAAAAACAAAAATGAATGGAGTGTTGCCTCAAACATTGCTCCTGGGATTCCAGAACCACTCCCGGTAATATTTTACCAATGAAATCTGGTGCTAGAGACATAGTAAGTGGTATTGCTTGTGTTCTGTGGCGTTAAGTGGCACCAGAGCCATACTAGTGCTGTTCTGAGGTCTCTACGTCTATGTGCAGCAGTGGTCAGGTGGTTATATGGTGCTGGAAATCAAACCAAGGTAAGGAGCATGGGAGGCAGTCACAGTAACTGCATAATCTCCACAGGCCCAAAGATTTTTATTTATTTATTTATTTATTTTGACCACACCCATTTGTACTCAGGGTTCATTCTTCACTCCTGGCTATTTTCAGGAATTGCTTCTGGCATGGTACCAGGGACCATATGGGAATTGCATCCAGGTGAGCCACACTGTGCTCCAGTCCTGAAAAAGAAAATATTTTTAATTTGAAGATTGCCTTGGTGATTTTTTTTCAAACTATGTGTTATGAATATTCTTTTAGATACATTTTAAAGGAAAGAAATGTGCATGATCTGAATTTCTAACAAAGTTTTTATTTCCAAAAATAAGATATTCTTGGGGCCAGAGAGATTAATACAGTGGGTTTGATCCCCAAGTGGTTCCCTGAGCGTGTCAGGTGTGATCCCAGAGCAGAGCTAGGAGCAAGCCCTGAATATAGTGTGGCCCCAAAACTAAAATAGAAATAAAGCAAAGCAAAACAAACAAACAAACAAACAAACAATACTCAATGACAGACAAAGTAAAACTCAAAAAAATACTGTTTTATGATTCTTTAAAATTGAGTTTTTTAGTAAGGTGTAGGAAGCCATGATCCAAGGCTATGAATGTTGCTCTAAGCATTACTTATCTTACCAGGTCAAAGAACTCAGTTTTAGGGCCCAAATATGCAATGGCAGTCAAGCCCTGCTGTGTCTCAGACCAATAGGGCCACTGGTAGTAGTGATCAGAGGTTTCCAGGTTAATACCTGACAGTGCTAGGGATCATCAGATCTGGGGATCAAAACTCCTGGCATGGCTAACCCCAAATTATTTCTCCAGCCCTTGTTTTGCACTTTTTATGTTGAGTGAATTATTTGCTTGTCAGCTATGATATAGCATCACTATATTGAAAATTAAATATAGCAATCAGTAAAAATATAAATGAATTAACTTCTGAAAGAGTCCATTACAAATATTTTGAGACAGGAATATTCCATTATGTGTATTCTCTGATGCAAGATATGGGCAAAAGAAATTATAAAATCATGACTGCTCTCTCAAACATTACTGTAAAGATTAGTAACTATTTTAATATTATACACATGTGCATGTACATATACATACAAATAAACATAATAATTGAGTCAAAAGGGCTGTGATGTTTTTTTGCAAAGTGAAAAATGCAGAATTTCTCTGAAATGAGAGGTCCTTTATAATAGACAACCTTTTCACTCTTGAGTTTTAATAGAAACTGCTTAAATAATATTTATTTTAAAAATCACAACACAGTTTATTTGATCTAAATTACTCGGTCTTTTACCAGGAAAGGAATAATTATTTTCTAAACTGTGCATAAAGTAGTCTTTTCAATATAACAATATGCAATTTAAGATATGTTAAAGTGAATGAGATAATCTATGTGCACCAGCACATCAAACTTTCACAATAAGTATTTTAATCTATGTTGTTAGGTAAAAAATAATAGTAACCTATCTTTTTTCGGAATGTAAAACCTCACCATAATCTGTACTTGTTAGTATATGTAATTATAAATTGGATGCAAAGGTTTCCTTTTGAAAGGGAAAATTGATATGACATTTTATATAGGTTTCTCTTTTGCACTTTTCCCCCCTTCTAACTAAACTAGGTAATCAAGGAAAGTTGGAGGGAACTAAAGAAGGTGGAGGAAAGAATCCTATTAAGTTGTCTGAGGCAAGAGATTATTTTGGTAAATGTTGAGAATGGTGAATGTTGTGTGAATATTCGTTCAGTCTGACGTGCTGAGACAATGAACGAGAGAGAAATTATATTTCACTGAGGATCCGGGTTTGCTCAGACCCTGTGATAAAGGTAGAGCACCCTGAATCAAATAAATCTCCTTTTCTATGGACCGAATATGATTGCCACCCAATGTCTCTTCTGCAGACCACAGCACCCCAAAGGAGAAATAGAACAAAAGGGAGTGCCCTGGCACAGAGTCAGGGTGGGATGGAAGATGGGAGGTGGGAGGGATACTGGGATTGGTGGGGGTGGAGAATGGGCACTGGTGGTGGGATGGGTACTCGATCATTGTATAACTGAAACCCAAGCACAACAACTTGTAAGTCTGCAACTGTACCTCATGGTGTTTCACTAATAAAACAAAAACAAAAGAACAAACAAACAAACAAAAAATCTCCTTTTATTACCATGTACTGTTCATACAGCCTTTAAAGGGCTCAATACAGTAAGGTCATCAACAAAGAAGTTAGTGGCAAAGACAAAGAAGTTACAGAAAGAACATGCAAAGCTGAAAGCTTTTCTGCATACTGAAAACAAACAGGTTAAGTACCTGAGTTCTGCATACTAAAAACAAACAAAGTGCTTAGGATCTGCATACTGAAAACAAACAGGCTAAGAACTTGGAATCTGCATACTACAAACAAACAGGCTAAGTAAGCACCTAGGATCTGTGAGAAGAAGAATGACTGAAATTTATGAAATTATTTACTGAAGGCTTAGTAACCCGAATGAAGGGTTAGATTTCACAAATACACTGATATATTATGAATAGGATTACAACTTATAAAAGTTTGAGAAAATCATGCTACATTTAGCTTTATTTCCTAAGTGTCTTTTTTCTGTTTGATTTGAGTGGTCAGAGACCGGTAAGAACTCATGACCAAGTTTATGTACTTGAGAGGTTGGGATTCAGACTATAGGATTCTGTACTCAACTCTGCTTCAAACAAAAATCGATAACCAATATGCACATTGTAATTTTATGCTGGTTGTAATCTCAAGGGGCTTATGGTATAAAGAATAATGATATACTCTATAAAACTATCATTTTTAGAACAAAACTCCAGAAACACTGAAGGACAGTGTCCTCCATATTGGGCTTCCTTATGTAATTGCGAACAGGTTTCAAACTCAACTCCATGTACAAAAATGTACTGAATGGAGAGTTTTTTGTGAATGATTTTTAAGGTCATGGTAGCCTGGAAGCTATGCCTAAGCTTCTGCTATGCTCTATAGTACTACTATAGAAGATTTCCTGGGACTTTGCTGCTACTCTGAACACTGTTTTAGAACTGCTAACACTGGCTATTAGAAATTTGAATAAACATTTTTTTGAAATTAAAAAAAAACAATACTAGATGTCTTGGTTAGGGCATACACTAAGTTAATGCAAAAATGATATTAAAAGCAGTATAGGGACCATAGAGATAGTTTAAGTATATCTGTTAAATTGCCTGCCTTGCACATAGCAACCCGTGTTCCATCTCAGGTACTGCTAACAGTCTCTCAAGCACCGCCAAGAGTGAGTGATCTTTGAGCATAGATCCAGGGTGGACTCTGAACATCAGGTCTGTCCCCAAAATAAAACAAAACAAAACAATCCTTTAAGTAAAGGTTCACAGCTTCTGAATAGTTTAACATTAAGGATATTTTTTTTGCCTGGAAATCACCCAGCTTCTGTTTTTTATAGCAACCTGCTTACCTGACCTAGAAACTATAGAAGCAAGGAGATTTACCTACATTCATACACTGAATTCAAATTTACATATCAATAAAATGCAGTTTTGTTGTGTTCCTCAGGGAGGACACATTCACACAACAGTCTTTAAGGAAAGTGTAACAGTTTTTGAAAACATTTGAAAACTATAGGAATTCTGTGTAGTCATCAGGATAGATAAAGTAATTTTAGTTTCTTGATATAAGTTTACTCTGTTATCTGAGAGTGAAATGTTCCTTTCGGTCGAACATTTGGGGGAATTTGGGCACGCTGACATTTTTTAAGAATTAAATTAATGGTAATTAAATTCCTAGAACACCACCGCCTACAGCCTCCTTGTTTCATAATAAGCTACCAATAATACCAAAAAGCTTCCTTATATTTTAAGATAGCAGAGTCAACCTGTATTTGATTATTCTAAAAACAAATCCAAACTAGTTTGGATAAATGAGCACCTAAATCTTAATCAGGATACTTGAACAGTTAAGTCAGGTTTTGTTAAGAGACATGGCCAGCTATTGTCTTTGTCATATAGCAGAAGATGTAATAGGCATCTAGATTCTAAGTGTAAGCATTCTTGTAGGCTTAAATACAGTATACTCTTGCAAAGAACCTATGTTTTCTACAGAAATATCTATTGCAGTCAGAATACATGAGGAAAATGCAATAATTAATAAACTCTTTTAATCTTATGGCAGAAATCTTGGGGTTAGATTCCGTGGAAGCAGTCATAGTCAGCAGATGCTCTTCTTAGTCAAGGTATGTAAGTTAGAGATTTATGCCTAAGATTTTAATAGTAGTGGCCTAAGTGTGCAGGAGACCCAAATTCCAGATTCTTCTAGTTTACCCATATCTAAATTTTAATACCAATAGTGGCCTGCATATAATAGACAACACTCACTATTACATACTTCCTTTACGCTACCTACCATGTTAAAGGCATCAGATTCTCTGAAGCTTGAAAAATAGACAAAAGAATTTTTTTCACAATTATATTTGAATTTTTTAAAAAATGTAGATAAAAGGGGCTAGAGCAATAGCACAACGTTTAGGGCTTTTGCCTTGCATGCTGCCAACCCACGTTCGATTCCCAGCATTCCATATCATCCCCTGAGCACCACCAGTGGTAATTCCTGAGCGCAGAGCCAGGAGTAACCCATGTACATCACTGGGTGTGATGCAAAAAAAGAAAAAAAAAAAGAAGAAGAAGAAGAAGAAGAAGAAAAAAGAAAAAAAATGTAAAAAAATGTAGGTAAGGTGCTGGGTGATACAGGATATTCAGGATGTTAGAAGGGACAATTTGTTTTTATCTGGGGGAGAAAACTTATGGGGAAAAATAAATAATGGTTTAATTGGTAGATGAATGGTAAGAAAGTTAAAAACAATCAAACAAAACACTCATATCCAAGTGGCTTAGGCTAGAGATTTGAAAAACATTTAGATAGAAGGGAAAAATTGGGATATCTCTAGGAATATGGGTTATCATATCAAGAAGTTGGATTTCAGCATTTATTCTGGGCTATAAATAGAATTTCATTATATTTTTGAGAGATCAAGAAAAACTAATTTCTAGTGTGTTTGTGACACAGACTGACACAGAGCAATGGGGCAGTTCAGCATTATATAGTGTATCTCTCTATGACATTTATTTCTGAATCAAATTGCACTATCCAAAAATAGATCCAAATGAAATGTTAAAAAAATTCCTGTGTCCAAACAATCTTGCAATAGATTATATTGCCAGAATCATAATCACTCTAAAGTTTCAAATGATAATTCAATAAAATAAAAGTTATATTCAAATTTAAAACATTATTCAATGACACGACTTAGATTTTATTACTTAATAGAAAACATTAGGATCTGAAGTCCTGCTAAAAACTGACTTAACAGCATCCATAAAAGAAAACTCGTGTGTGTATATCTGTGTGTGTTTATTTTTGAGTGTGTATTTGTGTGTGTGAATGTGTGTTAAGACAACCTATAGATCTAAAATAAATCAGAAAATAAAAATGTTAAAGAGGGAATTTTAAAAAAAAATTAAAGGGTAAAATTGGCTTTTTATTTTTTTCATGAGCATTACTTTCAATGCTGCTTTTCAATATCTCGAACCGATTTGGAAGAAATACAATATCTATGAACAGAAGTGATATGAGTCCTTGAGTTGCTGATTGCAAAGTGAAAAAATGCAGCTCTCTGTGGAGTTGATCGGAAATAGCAACTTTCCAAAATTAGAGCCCTTGATGGGAGAGTTACAGAAGAAAGGGAGAAGGAAAGAAATTGAGCAAAATAAAAGCAAGTGTATTTTATATGGACTCTGATACCCTTTGTACTTGGGAGTGACACAACCAGACGAACTATTACTTCTTGAGGCTATAACATCTGCAGTTTCTGATCAGTAAGTTTTAGTTGAGTTTTTGTTTCTAGATTCACCACTGATTTTCACCTCCTGGATTGCGCAGTACTTTTGCTGCTTAAAAAAAAAAAAATTATCTTGGCATTTTCTCAGACTTCTGTACACATTTATAGGTAAAGGTAAAAGGTAAAGGCCCTCCCGTTGATCGTCGATTTGCTCGAGCGGGCCCAGTAACGTCTCCATT
>JAOXYA010038238.1:0-12684 GCA_028565675.1 Sorex palustris
CTCCCGGCCCCGCGCCGGCCCGCCCTCCCCTCGCGTGGGGCCCGCCGCGCCCGGCGTGCGTCCTCCGCTATATAAGCCGGGCCGGCCACTGACCTCCGCAGCCCCGGGGACGGGGGCAGGGCCCCGAGGACGGGTCCGAGCGGCCGGGGTCCCCCGGGGCGTGCGTGAGGATGAAGGGGTGGGTGGGAGGGTGGATGGGGGTCGGAGGCTCGGACATCTGCCTTTCCCGTCTCCCTCCCCACCCTACACCCCGTCCCCTGGGCGAGGGACACCTGCGGCGAAGACGCCGCCAAATCGGGGCGCCTGGGGTGGCCTCGGCGCCAGGGAGCAGCCCCGACACCCACCTCGCTCACGGAGCTCCTGGGACCGCCATCCTCCATCTCCGCGCCACACTGTCACCACGCCTTCGGATGCAACGGGCGTGATTTAAAACACTGGGGGTTCCGCGTTCGGACGCCCATGGCAACGCGGGCCACGGTGACGGGTGCGGGGCACCCCCCGCGCGCCGGCCCCTGCGGACGCGTCGAGGCAGCAGCGCGGGCTCCCGTTGGCACGCGCGCTGCAGAGATGCGCGCGGGCTTTCCTCGGCCTCGCGGCGCAGCTGGGGCGAGCACGGGCGGAGAGGGGGATCCCGGCAGCTGGTCGATGCGGAAAGGCTACCACGGGGTGCTAGGGCCCATCAGATCCCGGCGCCCAGAGCCTAGCTTCCGGTCAGCCCCCGAGAGTGGCAGATTATGTTCCAGGGCAAAAATATATAAAAAAATAAAAACAATAAAAAAAAATCATCGGAAGGAGGGGATTTGGAGCCCACGGGGTTGAGCTGCATGTTGTTGCACTTGGCAGGGCTGGCTGACTGGTGTGGATGATTCGGTAGGTGGCATTCTTCCCTTGGAGTCAGGGCGACAGAGAAGGCAGATTGGTGTTGAAGGAGACCACTCTATGATACTAGGATGGAGAAGGGACTTTGTTTTTGTGGTAAGGGAGAAAGAGGAACCCCCCAAACCCAAACTTGGTTCCTGCCAGGTGTCATCAGCATAGGTTTTAAAGAACAGGGCTCTGGTGGCTGGATCCAAGCACATGTGATTTGAGACACACACACACACACACACACGGAGAAAGAGAGTCCCTTCACCCACCCACCTCCACCCCCATCCTGGAACTGCTTACTGTGAAATAGGGAGAAATGTTCCAGCCCATTTTAAGCCTTGTCCACACCGCAGCGGGCTGACATTGGCTTTATTATATACACAAATCAGGCTCAAACATGAATACATGTACACAGAATTTCAGGGTGTCTCTCTCCTTGCCTGGCTACCATCATTCAGTATTGTAAATTTCACAATGCAAAAGGTCTGACTGCTTTCTGGTTTTAATTGAAATGATACCAATTTCTCTTACTAATGTTTCCTTCCCTCTCTCTTTTCCCCTTCCCCACTACTTTTTTTTTTTTTTGCCACACCCAGTGGGTTCAGGGATAACTCCTGATAATCACTCCAGGTGAGGCTCTGAGAACCGTACGCAGTTCATTTTTTTTCCCATCGTTTTATTTTATTAAAGCACTGCGAGTTACAAAGTGGTTCATAGTTGAGTTTTTGACACTGTTGCATCACCAATCTCTCCAGCGTCAACTTTCCTCCACCAGTGTTCCCAGGTTTCCTCTCTGACCCCTAACACCCCAACCCCTCTCCGTGCCAGCCTGCCATCATTCTTTAAATTTCAATGATCTTTAAAATTTCAAGTAACTTATTCTGAACTTTTAAGTATCTGTCTGTCTTCTGGAGGGCAAGCATCTTTGTTTTGGTGTTGCTCGCTGTTGTATTACAAACGCCCTAAGCAGTATTTGCTGGTTAAATGAATGAGATGCAAAAAGGATTTGGCACCCTAGACCACCAGGCTGAAGCTAATTCTTACACCCAGAGTCCTGTGAAGTACTAGGTGCTTCTTTTTAAGATCAGTAGTGCCTGCCCCAACATTTTTATACCCTAAGGCTACACACTTTCCTTACTTGAATCACCTGGAGACCTTTTCCCATTCCCAATGTCTTTCTAATATTTCTGATAACAAGGTTGAAGGACAGATACAACCATGACAATTACATCAGCATACTCTCTGAGGGTGGATCCCAGACAGCATTTTTTTCTTTTTGGGTCACACCTGGCGATGCATGGGGGTTACTACTGGCTCTGCACTCAGGAGTTACTCCTGGTGGTGCTCAGGGAACCATATGGAATGCTGAGAATTGAACCCGGGTCGGCTGCGTGCAAGGCAAACGCCCTACCCGTTGTGCAATTGCTCCAGCCCCGGAAACGTTATTTTTTAAGTTTGTTCAAGTGATTCCAGTGTGGAATCCACTTTGAAAAAACTCTGCTTTACATGTTATTCTTGGAAAATTCACTTTCATGGCTTAATTTGTAATTGACTTTATTAAAACCCCCCCTTAGTTTTAATTCGTACAGAAATCCACCCAGTCTTTCACCCACCATGAGTTTTGAAGTAGCAAGTTCTCATTTCCTAACAAAACTTGAGTTGGCCTGAGTAAGTATTATCACCAGGGCAATGTTCTAAGAACACAAGTATGGTCACATTACTCCCCTGCCTAAGGTCTTCTTTGGCCCCCATATCCATAGAAGTTCAAATGGCATCATGGGATATATGAGACCGTCTTTAACCTGACCTCATCACCCCCAATTCTTTTTCTTCCAAACCTTACCCCCTCTCTATTCTGACTCTCCTTTGTATCCCTTGGATCTATCTTCAGTTCTATGAACTCACCTTGACTTCTCACATTTTCATGGTTTTGAAACTGCTAAGCTCACTGCCTAGGAAGTTTGAAGATTTCCTTTTATATTTTTCCAAACCCTGTTTCTGTACACTTGTCTGGTGCAGTGCACCTAGTAAATACCTAATAAATATGGCGGGAGTGAATCTTGAAGAGGTATCTGAACAATAATCTTGGGGGAAATCTTCATTTTCCTTACCTTGCTTTCCACATACCAGACATACTCTCTCTTTCACATACACACAAACACACACACTCACACTCACATACTCTCTCACACACACACACAGACTCATACACGTACATACAGGGTTCAACATAACTTGTCATATTTACACTAATGGATGCCAATTACTGTTTGCTTTATGTCAAAGGCCTGAGCATTTTACACATATTGAGTTAAATCCTTATAATAATTCTATACGGTTGATTCCCAACCACTCCAGGCTAGAGAGAATCAAACTACCAAGATGCCAAATAACTTGCTTCAACAGTCAATATACAGAAGCTAAGTTTGGATCCTGGGAAGCTGTTGACGCCAGAGCCAGTGCTCTGAACCACTTGGCTCTAGGCTTAGCCTTATTTGTTTTTCATTTTCTTCGTAGCACATATTATGCTATACTTCTGTTTTCCTTGCATATAAAGCACTGTGCAAGAAAGATGCTCTGACAGAAAATAAGCATTCCTGGACTAGTCCACTCATGGCTGAGTGAAACTATCTTCCCTGAGCTGGGAATGTGATGTCACAGAAAGGGGCGATGCCAGAAAACAAAAGTGATGACAAGGCAGTGAAGAAGTGTCATGACCATGTCTGACACAAGGCAGGATGAACCCAGAATATTTGAAACAAACTATAAAGCAAAGTACTAAGAATAGCAATGTTTAACAGCTGGTAAACACCAATAGCAGAACTTTAACAGGAACTAGCCTAAGAATGAAAACCAACTTGATTTGTCAACAATTAGACTGAATTCCAGCGAATACTCCAAACTAAGAGGAACTGTCTCTACCACAAATAATGCTTGTTTACTGTGTGACTGTTATGTGCCAGAGACTGGGCAGGTATGAAGACTCTCATGAGGGACAGCCCTTGTTAAGTCTCAAAAACACACAAGAAGGCTACCGCAATAATTTAAGTGGCAAATTGATGGCCTACAGAATAAATTAAAGCATACTTTCCTGTGCACACATGCGCACACTTTAAACAAACAAACACTTGTTCCCAAACTTTAAAATCAGGATATTTAAAAAAAAATATGGACACACTTGAAAAATCAGAAAATATTGTCAACACTGACTCAGTTTCTCCAAGGCAACAATCACCTAAAACCAAACTATGCTTTTACATTTAATGCTCCCAACCTGTGCTCTTTTAGTAACAGTTGTCCCGAGTGCTGTGGGAGCACAGTCGTGTCAAGTAACTAGAAAATGAAGAACTGGCAAGAAAGAAAAGAGGCAATAGAAGAGTGTGGAACACCATAGAAGGGTGTTTAAAGCCAAAGCAAAGGTGTTTTTTGAGAAGGGAAATGCAACGTGTTTTATGTTGAAAGAGATCAAGCCCTCTCCAAGGTGAACTATGAGCCTTGTTCCAAGAATGTTTGGCTTGATCTAATTATCAAGATCAGATGGAGGACTTGCTTTTATTTTGTTTGTTTGGGACTTATGAAGGATCTTGTTCCTCAGAGAACATAATCCTAGTTCTACAAGTAGAAATTTCTGAAATGGGATAGAAGAGTCAGGGAAAAAAGGGGAGGATGGAAAAAGAAGGGGCCCCACAGAGGGAGGACAGTAGGAACTGAGGCTGGACAAAGAGCGAGGGAGAAAGATTATGAAGGATTTTGGATAAGATGGTTTTAAAAAATGAACATATCTCTTTAGGAAAAGTGATAGGAATAAAACTGGTATCAACTGAGTTTTTGCCGTGTTAGGAATAATGCCTTTATACAGAATCTTCATTACCAAAGAGGTGGGTAATGTACTCATTTTAGGTATGAAAATGAGGCTCAAGACAAAACTTTCTGAATTATACAACCAGAAAAGTTGCAGAACCAGGATCTGAATCCAGATCTGATGAGTCCAGTGGTCATTTGTTTATGTTGTCACAATAGTATTGTCAATGACACATTGGGAGTTTTCTTGGAAGGATGTGGAGATACAGATTTGGTAGTTAAGCACTGGGCTAATCAAGCACTTTATACACACAGTCATAATTTTCCAAACAACACTTGTATTATGTCTATGCTGCAAATAGTCTGATTATGATATTATGCTATTTGTAAAAAAACATGTGCCTGCCAAGTGCAAGAACCAGACTAAAACTCACCTTTTCTCCCTCTCCATGTTTATTGTCCTCCACAGGGATCTGTGGAAATTGGCCCTAGTAACTATACTCCTTATTCATTGCTATCATCATTTGCAGTTTATTATTTATTTTTTTAATGTAGGACTACTGCTATGTAGCCATTGATTAAGCTGTCTGAATTAGGCATGAACTCCACATTACTTTTTTTTAATTAAAATTTTTTTCAAATTAAATATCCGTGAGAGAGACCATTGCAAAATTGTTCATAATTGGGTTTCAGTCATACAATGATCCAGCACCATCCCTCCACCAGTGCACATTTCCCACCACCAATGTCTTCTGTTTCCACCATCCCCCAACACCCCACCCTAATACCCCCAGCCTCCCTCTATGGGAGGCACTTTCCTTTTTGTTCTCTCTTTTTACTTTTGTGCAGTGTGGTTTGCAATACAGGTGCTAAGAGGTCATGGTGTTTGTTCAGGGCATTCGATATTTTTATTGGGACCATAAGGCTGGAGTAGCTTTTCAATTGGGTGGTCACTTTGGGGTATGGCTGTGACTGCTGAGGCTTCCGGTATGACAGGGAGGTGGGGGAGGTAGCCCATCCTGACCCCTGAGAAAGCCTGGAGATTTCAGTCACAAAATTCGCATACCTGAATTTTCAGCAGATTATATCTTGGTGAGGTCCATTCTGAGACAGTGTAGTCAGGCCTGAGATATGGTGGCGATTTTGGATTGTGGAAACAAGCAGCTACTGGGGGCTCTGCTTGGGTGGGCCCCTGGCCAACCCACCCCGCCTATGATTTACCCTGGTCTGTTCAGCCATGTGCAGGTCAGGAATTAACTGCAGCTTTTGATCTCTTTTGAGATTTATTTATGAATCTCTGAAATCTGTCATTGTCACTGTTCTCCCGTTGTTCATCGTTTTTCTCAAGTGGGCCCAGCAACGTCTCCATTGTGAGACTTGTTGTTACTGTGTTTGGCATATCGAATATGCCATTCAACATCTCCACTGTGATACTTTTATTGGCATAAGGCCAATAAAAGAGCTTGCATAACTGAGTCAGAGGTGGTTTGTGGGCATGGCTCCTACATACCTAATTTGGTCATTTAAATCTTGGTAAACTTGGCCCTAGTTGTTGGGTTCGGCCAAAGGCACAGTGGCAATTTCGAGGTATCAGAAAGTCTGAGGGAACCATCAGGGCACTGATGCACTCACTCCACAGGTACAGGCTGACCTGCTGTCGGCACCATATCCCCAAACAGTTTACTATTATTTGTGTAGTAGCATTCAGGAGGTCAGGCCACAAAAGGGTTCAATACACTATGTAAGACTTCTCAGCTAATAAGGCAGTGGAGCAACATTCCAGTCTAGTCCTGACACACAGGTATGTGACTTCAATCCTCTCCTTTAAATCATATTAAAATTATAAGCAAAGAGGCCAGAGAGTTAGGAAAGGAGTTAAGATACTTGCCTTATATGAGGCCAAATCTGTTTGATTCTTGGCACTGACTGGTCCTCCATCATCGCTAGGCATGGTGTCTGAGCACCATTAAGTGTGAACCAAGTCTTACCCTCTCCCCCAATTATATACTAGATTTGTGGATTAAAACAAATTATAAATATGGGGCCAGAGAGATAGTATGGTGGTTAAGATGTCTCCCATGCATGCAGCTGGATTCAATCCCTGGAATCCTATATGGTCCCCCAAGCACCGCCAAGAAGTGATTTCTTAGTATAAAGTCAGGAGGAAGCACTGAGCATCACTAGGTGTGGCCCCCCCAAACAAACAAAATATGATAAATAAAGATCAACTATTGTGGGACAGAGAGAGTGAGTGCAGGAGTTACATAACAAGCTGCTAACAATAGTTTGCTTTATGGTACCGTACAGGTATATATCCTAAGTATTGCCAGGTGCAGCCCTGGAGACCCAGTAATGCCACTGTGGCCTGGGAATTCCTGACTCAATAGGGCCCAAGTAGTACTGCATCTCAAGGCTCTTGCATTAAACTGCTGTCCTTATTGGCTGATAATTGCTGGCAGTGGCCCCCAGGCCTCCTGAGTAATATTTGGGAGACTTTCTCCCAACAAAAATAAATAAAAAACTACAGTTGCATATTTGTATGAGAAAGTGACAAAAAAAGTGAGAATGGGAAAAAACAAAAACTGGCCTATTTCTTTATAAAAATAGTGTCTGCATCAAATAAAAACAAGTAAGGGGGAAAACAGAAATAGTACGGGGCAGGATACTTTTCTTGGATGTGGCCAACTCTGATTCAGTCCCTAAAACTGCATATATTTCCCCTAAGCACTGCCAGAAGTGATTCCTGAGCATAGCCAGGTGTGACCCAACCGAGCATAGCCAGCTATGACCCAATAAAATGAGAGGTTGGGAAAGTAACTCAGTGGTAAAGTGTATGCCTTGTATATGGGAGACCTGAGTTTGATCCCAAGGACCACACACACGCAAATAAAAAATTTAAAAGTTAGATGTAGTAAAAATTCTGAAAGAATTTTTATGTTCAAGCATATTTTCCAAAGCAAGTTATATGAGCCACTAATCCCTCAAGTTAATCTTGAAGAAAAACAGAGGAGAGGTCCCCCAAAATCCATGAGAAATACCTCTAATGTGATAATGTACATTACAAAATGTGCATATTAAGCCTTTGATAAATTCTGTGAATTAACCAAACACCCTGCTTAACATCTTGCCTTTCTGCCCCTCCATGATATGTTAAAAATCCTCTAAGGAATATAGCTTCAAATACAATGAATCACATGATATGGAGATGTAAGAACAGGGACTACACCTCTTCATTTCATTTAAAATTTCCCCTGGCTTCCTTCTCTGCACATGTCATCACGATTTTGAAAGGAAACTCATCCATCATGGTTCCCTCTAGAGTGATTGCGACTGTCCTCTGCTTGCTTTTCCTCATCATTGCCAACTTTTAGAGAAAGAAATCTATGCTTACCTCCACTTTTCATGGCCTTCTCTGCAGGTCCCTTCCAGGATTTCCCAGATAGTATGACTTCAAGGCCTCTAGAATCACTCATTTTATCTTCATCCTGGTTGAGGATGATATTCCTTCCTCAGATAAGGAAACAGGCTTTAAAAGGTGAGTTAATTTCCCTGAAATAGGATTCATTCAGCCTACCTGACTCAACACCTTCCAGTGTACTAGCCCTTGAGAATGAGAGAGAGCAAGCAAGAGTGAGTGAGAGAGAGACAGAGAGACACAGTGTGTGTGGCGGGGGTTGGCTGGATGGGTTGCTGTGTAGGTTTAGTCTTTTATATGATTTGATATCTACTCAATATCCATCTCTTTTCACTTTTTCATGGAAAACATGCTCTATGAAGAAATCACAAAACTATGATTTTTGGTTAACCCAATATTATGAACTAGTAAACATGCTATAGGCAATTTTTCATTCAAGATCAGAACTAATCTTGTGGCTACAGGAGTGGTCCAGAAGCAATTAATTCTGGTTTACATGCTTGTTCATATACTTATTTACTTATTAGTTTTGTTTATCTGTCTACACATAAATGTCTATACACATATAAATAAACATTATAAACTTTAGAATTAAAAACTTTAGAACAAAAGGTTTCAAGTTACTAAAGGAAATGTCCAGAACTGAAAATGTTTTACAATATGATTCCATGAGGCAACAGTCAAAGTGCTTTGTGTTGTGAATTAGAAAATGGAAAGTAAAATCAAAGGAACAATAGCCTTGAGATGGGTTATATGAAAATAAGAGTGTTTGATATGTGTACAGAAGTATATAATGTATAGTCAAATTGATTCAGGGATGAGAAAATAAATGAATGCAGGTTTTATTTTTTGTGTAAAAGAGCAACATATGACCCAGTAATTTATGCTTTTATTTTACTCTACTGTGTTAGAAACGCACATTCTGAGCTAATGGCCCATGGAAAGCACCCTACCAAGCTTCCAGCTGGGTCTTTGGCTTCTTGGAGAGAATGATAAGCCCCATAAGAATCACAGAGCCATAGATTTTAAAAAATCACAGATGAATATCTGAAAATTTCAAACCCAGACTTCTTTTTTAAAGTACTTGAAGCAAAATATTATTCTAGATTATCTAGTTATGGATCCAGAATGCAGATAGGCCCAGAGGTAATTTATAATTGCTTTAAAAATAGAGTAACGTAGTTAAAATAGTTCTTTTTCTTATTGTACCACATTTAGGTTAATGTTAAAACAGATGATTTCCTAGAGTAGGAAATGTTGCCTGCCTGATTCAAGAGGCAACAGGTTCAGGATTAAAACTTTGCAAATACATATTTCTTTGGGCAAGGGACACAAACAACATTAAGCTTTGAATCTCTTTGTTCTTTTCATACTGAGTTTGGGCTAACAAAAGCATTTTATAAAATGATCTCTTGAAAGGGGATTTTAGAGTTGATTTAGAGACTGACCCCTAAAATCTGATTCACACCAAAACAATGCTGGAAGAACAAGTAACTAGTACATAAAAAATATGTTTCATCCCCACAAGCATATTTGCATTATTTCTTGCAGTTCCTGGCATATTTAATCTAGAATATTCCTGTCTAGTAACTTGAATACCGAGAATTTTATTTAAATTGGAACTTACTTATCCTATAAATAGAAATTTAAAAGAACCCACCTGAGATGGATAAAAAGGCACAAACTTTCGCTATAAAATAAAGAAGTCCTGGGATTATATTGAATAGGATGGATATGATAGTTATTGATACTGTAATGGATATTTAAAAGTTGTCTTATGATAACAAATGCTGGTCTCCAGAGGGGAAGGATAGGGAGGGAGGGAAGGAATAGATAATAGGGATGTAAATTTGACTTTGATGATGAGAGTGGCATGGTACATACAGTATACAAGTGCGAATTTTTATTTCAGGAACTTATATAGTTCATCCTGGAAACCAATGATACCTCAATAGAAAACCAAGGAAAATAAAAAGAAAAACTAACAATTATATGAAACAAACAAAAATGGTCGCTATGAATTATTCCTATACTGATGTTGAGTCTAATGAGGGATATGATTAAGATAGCTCACATCCATTTGTGGCTTGGTTTATAAAAAAATTAAGCAAATAAAAGTTGCTATGAGAGTAGACATTAAAAGTTCTCACCACAAGGAAAAAATCATGACTATTTGTATGGATATATTAATTAGACTTATGGTAGTGATTACTTTTCAGTAGTGCTGTAGTACTGTTCTCCTGTTGTTCATCGATTTGCCCAAGCACACACCAGTAACGTCTCCAGTGTGAGATTTGTTGCTACTGTTTTTGGCATATAGAATACATCATGGGTAGCTTGCCAGGCTTTGCCCTGTGGGTGGGATACTCTTGGTAGCTTGCCGGGCTCTCTGAGAGGGGTGAAGGAATTGAACCCAGGTTGGCCATGTTGGCCGTGTGCAAGGCAAACGCCCTACCCGCTGTGCTATGTCTCCAGCCCCAATTGTGTAAACATGGTCAATTACTTAACTTAAGTTCAGATGTCTTTAACACTTATCACGTGGATTTGTTGGCTTGGCATGGACTAGATGTAGGTAAAACCATGTTTAATAATGTAAATTCCACTGTATAAGTGGGATTTATTATTATCTTCAGTTTAGTATAGATTGATTATATTTTATAGACTATCATTATATTCAGTTTAATATAGATGCTAATGTTACTGAACGCTGCTGAGCCATGTGACAGGTATAGACATGATTCCAGAGGGAAAAAGGAGGTAAGGAGGCAAGCAACTTCCCTCAGCCCTGCAAAAGGGTCTATAAAAGCCTGGATATGCAAATAAGGGTGAAACAATAGAAACTCACTTCCTGGTAAACTAAACTTGAGAAGATTTTTTCTTTTCTATGTGAGCTAATCATCAAGGCACTGAATGCTGTCTCCACAGTTCCAGTGGTAAAATACTGGGACATTAATTTACTGAATGACACTATAACACAGAAATGTTTTGGCAATCAGCAAGGAATGGAAGGAAATAAAGTGTACATAAATGTTTAATGGGGTTCTTAGCAAATTACATTTTGCAAAAAAGTGCTTAAGCATGTGGCATAGCTTAAGGGCTACCAGCCCCATCAGGCCAGGCGATCAGAACCCTTTTGTTTGTACACTGTGTGAAGGAAGCAGAGTAGGAAGAGATGGGAACATTCATTGCCCAAGAAACATCTTGGTGGCATTAAAACTGTGATGCATTTCCTCATCTGGACAGAATGGAAGGACAAGGTGAAACAATTGCTTTTTTAGAATGAAAATATCAAGTGAAGATATATATGGTATATTCCAGACAGTGCTGGAGGGGCACTCTGTTGCACTAGAGCGGGCTATTAAGAAGGACAAGATAAAATTGCAGCTGATACAGCATCTTTATGTTATCTTAACAATGGCTACACTTAATATGGCTATAGTATACACTTAATCAAATCTTAACACTCTTCCCAAGGGCTAATGAAATATAAACTTTGAGGAAGTGGGGGTTTTTGAATGGTTGTGTCTTGCTGCCTGGCACTTTATATATGTATTTTGTGTCTTACTGACACAAACAGAAATAGAGCCTTTTCCCACAGCTCACATTCCTTAAGTTGTCACAGACAACATGCTAACCTGTAAGCATCGAATTGGAGGAAAGGAAGAGGAGGGTTCGATAGGAAGGTGAGTGGGAATCAGAAGGTGAAGAAGAAAAGGAACAGTAGCAAGAGAAACAGTTTTTTTTTTCTTTAAATTGAGCCTATATACACGTGCCATTTGCCATCTTCATCATTTTTAAGTCAGAAGCATCAAGTGTGTCCACACAGGGTGCAACCATCACCGCTATTCATCTCCAGAACAATCTTCTGCTTGCAAAACTCAAACTCTATATCCTCGAAACAATGTCACCGTTCCCTCCTCTCCAACCTCTAGATTCCCACAAATTATTTCTAAAATAAAACAAATAAGCAAAACAACTAGCATAAGGGTAACATAATAAAATAATCATGGTCATGGTCCTCCCATTGTTCATTGATTTGCTCGAGCAGTCCCAGTAATGTCTCCATCGTGAGACTTGTTGTTACTGTGTTTGGCATACTCACAGGTAGCTTGCCGGGCTCTGCCGTGCGGGTGAGATACTCTCGGTAGCTTGCTGGGCTCTCCGAGAGGGGCGGAGGAATCAAACCTGGCTGGGCTGGGCTGGCTGCATGCAAGCAAATGCCCTACCGCTGTGTTATCACTCCAGCCCCTATCAGTAGTGTGCATATAAGAAAATTGCCCAAAACCAGAAAAGGCAAAACCATTGCAAAAGCTGAAATAAGGCTAGGAAGAGTTTTGATTTCCACCAGAGAAGAAAAACTTCGCAAATATATGAGACAATAGACAAAGTATTTGGGTTGACAGTGTCTCAAGAGTGGAGAAAAATTAGTAATTAAGATTATTTTGATCTATAAGGCCCTCCCGATCTTCATCGATTTGCTCGAGCGGGCCCAGTAATGTCTCCATTGGAGATTTTGTTGTTACCGTGTTTGGCATATCGAATACATCACGGGTGGCTTGCCAGGCTCTGCCGTGCGGGCGAGATACTCTCGGTAGCTTGCC
>JAOXYA010038245.1:0-25468 GCA_028565675.1 Sorex palustris
TGTCTCCCACATACCTAACTTTTGGCCATTTACTTTCTTGGTAAACTTTGCCCCGAGTTTTTGGGGTCTGGCCAAAGACACAGCAGCAATTTTGGGGTATCTAGAAGTCTGAAGTTACCATCAGGCTGCTGATGCACTCGCCTCACAGGTATAGATTGACCTGCTTGCGGTACCATACCCCGAATTTTGGTTTCTTCCCTCGCCAGCTGTGTGATTCTTGGCAGCTTAGCTGACCTCTCTGGGCCTCAGGCACCTCATACATGAAAGGAGAAACACCTAGGAATCTCTTTGTCCTTGGGCCATACCTAGTGGTGCTCAGTGCTCACTTCCGGCTCCGTGCTCAGGGATCACTCCTGGTGGGGCTCCGGGGAGCATATAGGGTGCTGGGGATCAAGGCCAACTCGAGCCCTGCACTCTGTCTCCAGCCCCACTGGTGAGTCCTTTGAGGTCTGTCACTCCAGAACCGGGCTGGTTGGCGAACCAGCAGATTCCTTCCCCGTTGCGAGAATGGGGCCCTCGTGAACGCTTGGGGAAGCGGGCGTGAGGCTCAGCAATGTGTGCTGGTCACGCAGGAGCACAGGCCAGGCTCATGCAAAATGGTCTGGAATTCCTCGCTGCACTCAGCGTCGGCTTCCTGGAGATTCCGTTTGCAGCTGGAAACGATTCCAAGACAGCCAGAGCGGCCTCTGTGTTCTGGGGTCTCATGGGGACAGCCTTCTGGTCTGCTTGTGCCTTCTCCTGAGCCCCCGACCCAAGAGGAGGGGATGGCTCCCTGTTCTCCATCTGGGCTGGGTCTCTCAGCTACAGAGCTATCAGTCCCTGCTGCCTGAGGTCATCTGGAAACACTGAGGTCCCAGGGACACCTCTGGCCTGTCTCCGCACCCTTCACATGGCCCTGCTTCTCCTGCCCCCGCACAGAGGACTCTGTGCCCAGTGCCCGCACCGGGGGCAATGGACAGTCCTGCACCCCCTCCTGCTCGTACTCTCTGGGAGCTCCAGTCTTGTGGGGGTGGGTGGAGGGCGGCTTCCAAGGGCCTCACTCTGTTTCTCAACTTCCAAAGGGGAATACAGAGCTGGGCCTCCACCATGTTTAAATAAAGTCCTGGCTGAAAGCACAAAGAAATGTGTCACCCATTATTTTTGCCCTTATCTATTGCCCGACTTCCTGCGTTTAATGAATGAAGCAACGGTGACTCACAGAGTGGATTCTGGGGAATGGTGGCACGACGTTTGAATTTCCACGAACTCACACATAAAAGTGGGGTGGGGCACTGGAGCAATAGCACAGCGAGTCGGCCATTTGCCTTGCATGCAGCCAACCCAGGTTCGATCCCCGGCATCCCATATGGTCCCCTGAGCACCGCCAGGAGTAATTCCTGAGTGCATGAGCCAGGAGTAACCCCTGAGCATCGCCGGGTGTGACCCAAAAAAGCAAAAATAAATAAAATTGACTCAAAAAAAAAGTGGGGTGGAAGACTCGAGTAGCTCAATCAAAGCCCTTCAGACAAGTAGAGAACGCTCGTCCTACAATGCCCCAATACCAGCAAAGGTGACAAGTCAGCAGGAATTCCACGGCGATGGTTTCTGTGTGGGGGGAAGCCGGGAAGGACCAAGGTGCCAGCACTGAGGAGGAAGAGGAAGTAGAAGCCAGAGGAAGGAGAAGCTGGAAGCAGGAAGGAGTCCAGGGAGGAGTTCTCCGGAGCTGGGAACGTGAGCAGACGAGGAAGACAGACCAGAGAAGGAGAAGGAACAGGCGTGCCAGGAGCCAAAATGTCAGTACAGACTGACCTGTGATTTAAGACTAATCTCTTCTTGGAAAAATGTTAAAATGTTTCTGAGCTATGCCCAGGATAAGTGCCAGGACCCACCGTTAGGGCTCACACCATGATTTATTGAAAATCTGCAGGCTTTGTTAATTCCCCATTTTCCCCACTTCCTCATGTAATCAATTATAAAAGGCTAGCGTGGGAGAAATAAATTTGGAGCTTGATCAGAGTCTAGTCTTGCTATCATTCTTCTGTCTCTCTTTTTTCTCACTTGTGCACCCTCTCCCGGTTATCCAAGTTGACTAGTCCCGCGGGTCGGGGCAGGTGGCGTCCAACGTGGGGCTCGAACCCATGACCCTGGGATTAAGAGTCCCATGCTCTACCGACTTAGCTAGCCGGGCTAGTGAGGGAACGCGTGACAGGGGAGGAAGAGCAGCCATGCTTCTGACACCTCACGGGAATGATCAGTCCAAGTGAGACAAGCTACCCCAAAGGGTCCCGTCTTCCCAACGTTCCCGTCCCTCGGAGACTAGAGGGTCAGAGGCACAGGGCAGTGTGCAGGGCTCTGGCCTTGCCGGCAGCCAGACTGGGTTCAGACCCGCGGTTTGTTAGACAGTGACCGATTGCTAGAGATGTTTACTAAGAAAATGATACAAGACATTAAACAATAACATAAACCTGCAGCTGAAAAAAAATCCTCAGATATTTGGTGAGAGAACACAGTGGGGAAACTGTAACAAAGGGATACTAATTCCCCAAACAAATACTTTACCAGAAAGCCCACAGAGAAAATAAATGCAACAGCAATGCTTTAGAGCAAGGAGGAACATGGGGACAATTTAGGCAAAGGAAGGGGTAAGACAGACTTGGACACGTCACTACTGAAGGCTGGAAGACAAGATACAACACTCCGGCAAAAGACCGAAGGACACAATCCAGGCACAAAAACGACCCCTCCAATGAGCAGCATATTCTTGTATTCAATGGATGCGAGTATTCCTTGGAATTACTGCTTTTGCATTTGGGGGGCCATGTAGGTGGCAAAAATGGTCTCGCTGGTCGTATGGGAGATTTATTCTTACGTTGTTGGAGAAATCTTACTGCTTTCATCGGGGTTGAACCCCACGACATTCCCACCAGAGATGAGGAAATCGTGGTACATGGTAGCCAAAATCTGGAAACAAGCCAGGAAGAGATGACCGGATAAAAAAACAAGGGCATGTATACATAATGGACAACTACTTAGCTTGGCGATTTTCTGCCATGTGGGTAGATCTGGAGAGTGTCGTGCTGTTAGTCAGAAGGAGAGGGACAGACACAGAATGACCCCTCTCATTAGTGGGTAGAAAGAAGCAGAGTGAGGCTATCATAAATACCCAAAGGTATGTATTGTGGCGTGTATCACTGTCACTGTCCTCCCGTTGTTCAGCGATTTGCTCGAGTGGGCCCAGTAACATTGTGAGACTTGTTACTGTGTTTGGCATATCAAATACGTCACGGGGAGCTTGCCAGACTTTTCTGCGCGGGCAAGATACTCTTGGTTGCTTGCCGGGCTCTCCAAGAGGGGCGGAGGAATCGAACTCCGGTCGGCTGTGTTGGCTGCGTGCAAGGCAGATGCCCTACCCGCTGTGCTATCGCTCCAGCCCATTATAAAGGTTATAATGTTTTTAATATAAATATAATATAACGTTTTTATTGTAAAGGCTGGGGCAAGGGCACAGAAGGTAGGGCACTGGCCTTGCACACGGCCTACCCAGGTTCTATGCCTGGCACCCCACCCCCACCCCCAAGCCCCACCAGACGTAATCCCTGAGCACGGAGCCAGAAGTAAGGCCTGAGCACCACCAGGGGTGCCTCTCCCCCCAAAAATAAATTACAGACAAAAGCAAGAAACTCACCCATCCACCCATCAATCCCTCTGCCTGTCCCACTTCACCATCACGAGTGCCCTCTCCCCTCTCCCTGTGCAGCTGTCTCAAGGGAAGGTCAGTGTTGGCTTTCCTGCCCAGCTCCCTTCCTCCCCGGCCCACCAGCCCCCTCCCGTCCCTGCTTCTCCCAGCCCACCATGTCCTCTCCATCTCCAAGAAGGAGTTCTCCTGTCCGCCGGCCCTTCTGGAGGGTGCCCGCCCTCGGGACAGTGGGCAGTGCCAATGCTTGTCCAGCCCCTTGAGGCTCAGCTGTCCTCCAGGTCCTCGGGCCCGTAGCTGGCCAGGCTCCCGCCGTGTCTGCTGCAGGCTCGTGGGCGGCCGGCCATGCACTTGTCTTCTCTGCCCTCCCCGAGCATTGGGGGCCTGGCACTGACCCCTGCTTTCTCAGTGGGTCCCCTCAGGTCGCCCGAGCACTGTGTGGGGTGGGCTCCGAGTCACCTCGGATGCCTGTCAGGAGCTGAGTGCTGACAGTTGTGCCCCTCGAAATAAGAATGGTCAGGTGTGTTTATTGGGCTTGGAGAAGCTGGGGGGAGGGTCCCTGCTGTGCACCTCATGGACCCTCAGCACCAAGAATAAGTCTGGGGCACCTCTGGGTGCGTCTCCAAAGTGAACAGAGTGTTCTTCCCAGGGAAACTGGGTATGTTCTACCTGTCCTCAAGGACTCCCTCTTCTGGGTCCCCGAAGTGCTTTGGGGGTTTCTCCAGCTGCCGTTCACGGTGCTGTCGGCCCCTCCTGTGTCAAGCCAGCTTGGCCCCTCTCACACCCAGGGCACCCTCCTGCCTCGGGGCCTCATGTGCTCTGTGCCCTAAGTGGATTCCCGGACAGCCTGCAGCCGTGTCTGGGCTGCAAGATCAGGCACCACATCACATGGGTCCCTAGGCAGGGGTCCCGGATGAAAGAGCCCAGAGCTTCCTCCCCTCTGTCCCCGCTCCAGGACCGCCAGCCCCGTCAGCCCGCCCAGAGCCCAAAACAGCAGGTCTGGCCACAGCAAGGAGCATCAGTCGTGCTCGGATGTAGGATGAATCTTTTTTTTTCTTTTTGGGTCACAACCAGCGATGCTCAGGGGTTACTCCTGGCGGTGCTTGGGGGACCATATGGGATGCCAAGGATCGAATGGGGTTGGCCGCGTGCAAGGCAAACACCTACCTGCTGTGTTATCGCTCTGGTCCCGGGTGAATCATTCTTAACCTGCTTTCCTCTCCCCAGCGGGGTCGGACTCAGTTTCCTCGTCTGCTGGATAATGATGGTTTTTGTGCTGCTCACTTTCATCCTCGGTGGCAATGTGCAGAAACTGGTCTGTGAGCCTTACCAGAACCGGAAGCTGTTCCAGGTAAGTGGGACTTCCTCTCGAGCCCACTAGGAAGCGGCTGAGCTGGAAGCCGGCCCCCCCCCCCACCAGAGCTGGGCGGGGTGTCTCTCTCGAGCCTCACGTAGGCACTTCTGGAACGTGTCTCTCCCCTTCACTTGCCTCTTTGCTTGCTTCTTCCCATTTGGGAGAAGCCTGTGTTCTCTCGGAAGCGCGTTCCCCCCCCCTCCCCTCATGTCTCTCTAAGCAAACTTTGTTCAGTGAAATGTATCTTGTTTCACTGGAAAAATTAATTAATTAATTAATTAATGCAGAAAGGATGAGCAGGTTGGGTTTCGTTCACCATGTCTCGACACTCCTCTTTGCCAGGTTGAGAGATGGGTGGTGGGATTCTAGCCTTGGGAGCATTAGTAAAATCCAGGACTCGGGGTCAGCCCTGGATGCAGATTATACTACATGGGGTTGATGAAATCCTCCACAGTAGGGGTGGGAGAGACGGTACAGGGGTGAAGGCAGGCTTGCTCTCCATGTGGCCCACCCCGATTTGCTCCCTGATTTGATCCTCTGCATCACATTTGGTCCCCAGAGCGCGTCCAAGAGATAAGTCCTGAGCACCACTGGCAGTGCTCCCCCTAACTCCCCCAAAAAACAGCAACAACAACAACAACAAAATCTCAGGGCCGGAGCAACAGTACAGCGGGTAGGGCATTTGCCTTGCACACAGCCGACCCGAGTTCAATCCCTGACATCTCATATGGTCCCCCAAGCACTGCCAGGAGTAATTCCAGAGTGCAGAGCCAGGAGTAACGCCTGAACATCACTGGCTGTGACCCCAAAGCCAAGTAAATAATAAAAAAATGGAAAAAATAGATCTCAGCAGTAGTTTCATATGTGCCTCAGACATCAGGGACTTGATTTTGATTCCTGGTTTCCTTCTTTGTTCAGGAGGTTCCTTACTACCCTTAACCTCCAGTGTAAGGGCTCGAACCCAGAATCTCACCCACATAAGGTCAGAAGCTCTACCGCTACAATGGGCCCTGTACAACTGAACAGAGGTCACCCCACGTGGGGTCCTAGAACTGAATGAGGGTTGCAGAAAAACTGATTCAAAATAAATGTATTTCAAATTGTTTAAATAATTTTGAATACATTTATTTTTCTAATTTATTCTAAAAATAAAATAATTGCTTTAAAATAAAGTGTGGTTAGTGGGTAGGGCGTTTGCCTTGCATGCGGCTGACCGGGGTTCGATTCTCAGCATCCCTCCCATATGGTCCCCCGAGCACTGCCAGGAGTAACCCCTGTGCGTCGCCAGTGTGACCCAAAAAAGGAAAGAAAAAAAAGTGTGATTAATTATGAGTGAATTTTTGATTTATATGCCTATTTTACATAGGAGAGGCCCTGTAAAACTTGATCGGGTGAAAGGGGTTTTCGAGTGGGAAATTGTGGAAGCCCTGGGCAGATCCACTGGTCAGCTATTCTGTCTCAGTCTGTTCTCTGCCCTGCACTCTCTCCTGATTTTAAGTATTTTCCCATCTGTACCTTTTCTATCTTTTCCTAGTTTTGACATCAGATGAGTGTTCGCGGCGAGAGTTTTCGCTTGCTTGATTTGGTTTTGCGTCAGTTTGGTTCTTGGGCCACACCCAGCGATGCTCAGGGCTTGCTCTGCTCTGCTCAGGAATCCCTCCCAGGGTACTTCGGGACCACATTCAGTGCTGGCGCTGGAGCCAGGGCTGCCAAAGTCATGATCAGTTAGAAACTTAACTCCAGTGCTATCACCCCTTCAGTAGTTTAGAATTCCTGGAGCCCAAGCTCTACGCCACTGATATTCTAGGATTAGCGCATCACATTGGATAGGATGTAAAGCAAAAGCCGGCCAGTCTCAATTAAGAAAATTTTAACACACAAGGCTTAACCTACAACAATGTGTCAGTAATCTCTTCTACCGGGCTCGATGGGTCCGTGGTGAGATACAACAGTCTTCACATGCTTTCTCCTAAGGAAATCTTTTTTGATCTTTTTTAGCAAATTATCCATAATAAGCAATATAAAATCAATTATTGATGGCCTGATATTGGGGCAGACTTGGATGGAAGGTTGGGAAAACTGGAAATAATGGTGGTGGGATTGGTGTCAGAATATTGAATGAAATAAATTATTGTGAGCAACTTTATAAAAATTAAATTAGGCTTATTTAAAAAAAAAAAGAAACCATGGCTAGCCGTGTGCAAGACAAGTACCTTAGCCCCTCTCCAGTCCTTCCGTTATTTGTTTTTAAAGTGCTGGGGACAGAACCCAAAGCCTGACAAAGCAAGCCTCTTGAACTGCATCTCCGGCCAGGTCACGGTGTTTTGTTTCTATTGGGCTTTTGTTTTGGGCGGTCCAACATGGTGGTAGCTCAGGGGCTACTTCTGTTCCAGTGCTCGTGGAGGGTGCTCTTGGGTCTGGGGCTCAAAGCTGGGCTGCCCAGAAATCCCATGCTCTGGCCCTTTGGGCCGTGTCCTCAGCCTCTCCACGGCCTCTTCACTATTCATCGGTGGCGTGCGTTAGAAACATTCATTCATCAGATCATCTCCATTGGGCTTCTTGGTGAGAAATCATCCGTCAGTCCCTTGATGGGGTGGGGTGGGGGCACTGGGTTTGTTCCCCAGCCTCCCTAGGAGCACTGATCCAGGAGTACCCTCTGAGTACCACAAAAGGTGGCCCACAATCCTCGTACGAGTTTTATTTATTTATTTACTCATTTTGCTTTTTGGGTCACACCTGGCGATGCACAGGGGTTACTCCTGGCTCTGCACTCAGGAGTTACTCCTGGTGGTGCTCAGGGGACCATATGGGATGCTGGGAATCAAACCCAGGTCGGCCGCATGCAAGGCAAACGCCCTACCTGCTGTGCTATCTCTCCAGCCCCACGTACCAGTTTTAATAGGTAAATAAAGTAAGGACTGTTCCAGATGACATGCATGTTCCCTGCTATGAAGCTGGCGAATTATCCCACCCTAAATCTATACTGTGTGCTGTGCATGGGCAGAAACAGAACAGGTTTGAGTACATTTTGTCTAGCGAAGATAGTGAAAGGCGAGGCCATTAAGCCCTCTGCCTTCCCATTAGCTGTTCTGAATCAAATGACCTCTGTTTCTCTCTCTCTCTCTCTCTCTCTCTCTCTCTATCTCTCTCTCTCTCTATCTCTCTCTCTCTCTCACTCTCTTCCCCCCCCCCCACTGTCCCACTTCTGATGTCTTTTTGTACTAAAACAAAGTGTTCTCAAAAATTAAAAAAAAAAGCAGTTTCAGTCATTCCCATTGGTCCTACTCAACAGTCAATTGCTTTTTCCCCAACCACCACACTATTATTCAAAATCATCATGATATTAAAAAGCCCCAAGACTTCTGTGTCAGAATATTCGTTCTACTCTATGTCTGCATGAGTGCAAAATGGCTGTTTCCTCTCTTGTCTCAGGTTCTGGACACGCCGTACTTGCTCAACGAGCACTGGAAGTACTATCTCTCGGGACTGATACTGGATGATTGGGAAGTGCCTCTCACTTTTGAAGAGACTTACAAGTATGAAAAAGTGGACCGTGGCAGAGGGGTTGTTGCTTACAACTTTTCAGAATGAGGATTTTGCTTTCAATGCATCTCGCGCCTCAGAGGGTTTCCCGTGTGAACTGAGTTGCTCTCCAGCATCTAAGCAGCAGCCCTGCCCCCTCGGAACTGGGTGGCCCCAGCTTCCTGTCTAGAGACCAGGAGGACTTGGGGGGAGGCTGCTCCATCCCAGACCACGCTTGGCAGGGAACAGGGGCGGTTGGGTGGCCCTTGGCAGTTTCTAGTTTCCTTCACATTCACGTTCTCAAGTCATCGGTCTGGGCGCCGCTGCTGACCGTGAAAGTCTTGAAAATGCCAGAGGCGTGTGCTGGGGGGTAGATCTTCCCAGTAGATCTCTGGCCTTGCATGGGTGAGGTCCTGGGTTCGAGCCCCCGCACTGGAGGCTGAGGGTAGTCGGGAACCTCCTGAATCAAGGAGCCCTGAGCCAGCAAGCGGCTCCATGGGGACGCTGGGGTCGGAGCGCCACCTCCCTGCCTCAGTCCCCTGGTGGTGGAGAGGCAACCACCGGCCCACCAGGTCTTATTCTCTCTGCTCCCCCGCAGGCACTGCAAGGAGAATAGAGGGGCATATGCGACACTGAAGCTAGAGCACAAGTACAACATCAGTGACATGTTCAACATTGAAAAGGTGCGTCACGGGCCACCCCACAGTGGACGTGCTTCTCACTGGCCTTTCCCCCACACCTCCCCACACACACACCCCAGCCCCACCCAACATCCCCCCGGGGTGGAACCCGGGGTCAGCTGTGTGCAAGGCGAGAGCTTTTCCTGCTTGTATCTCTCTAGTACCCAGGGACCATTTTACAGTGACACCTAGTACTGCTACAGGGTGTGTGGTCATCGGGCGGTCATCAGGACTGCTCTAGCACCAGAGAGACAGCACAGAGTGAGCCCCGTAGGGGTGACTGTGCTTCAACCCCGGGCACTTCCCAGGGCCCCCTGAGCTCCTCCAGGAGTGATCCCTGAGCACTGAGCCAGGAGTGCACCCCCCCAAGAAACCAACCTGTTGATCACTGCGGCCATGTCCCCCGAGACCCTCACACAGACCCTCGAGCCTTTGTGGGGGAGGGTGGACTCACTGGAAAGGACTCCGATGGTCCCCCTGAGGATCCAGGCTCCTGGAGGAACTCAGCCCGCTGCTATCCCAGGAGACTGGTGCTCCGGGACTGCACCCCCTCTCACGGAGGACCCCTTTGAAAGGCGGGTGACAACCCGCTCTGTGTCCCACGTCCTCATTTGTCCCAAAGGGTAGTGGCCAGGCCCCAGCCAGGTGTTCTGTGTGGTCAGAGGTGCCCTGCACCCCTTTCCCGCCCCCCGTCCCCGTAGGCCCAGCAGGGGAGGGTCACAGGCATTCTCTCTCTGAGGTCTTCCTCCATGGAGACACCCACCCAGGGACACAGAGGGTAGCTACACCCCCTCCCCCTGCCCCCCCAGCCCCCAGCTTGCCCACAAAGACCCAGCGACGGCCTTCCAGGGGCTCCCAGTTGCTCAGATGGGAAGAGAAGGACCTGATTCCCTGCTGGCCATTCTTCCCGGCCTGAATGCTCCTAGCACTTCTGCACAAATAAAAAATAACTTGGGAGCAGTAGAGACCTCCTTGGATTTCCTCTTGGCTTTCAGAACCATTTTTTTGTCTTGTTTTGTTTTGCTTCATTTGCTTTTGGGGTCACACCCAGCGATGCTCAGGGGTCCTTCTGGCTCTGCACTCAGGAATTACTCCTGGCAGTGCTCTGGGGACCCTATGGAATGCTGGGAATCGAACCCAAGTCGGCTGCACGCAAGGCAAACGCCCTACCTGCTGTGCTATCGCTCCAGCCCCTCAGAACCATTTTGGGGGGACTTATTTACCCCCTCCTAGGCTCATAGCCTCTCCGTGGCCCACCTCCAAGTCCTGGTGCCACCTCTTCTCCCCTTTCCTCCTGCCCTGCCCCTCCTTCCTGGGGCACCACCATGTGCCATAGAAACAGGGGATGATGGAGGCAGGGATTTGCCTTGCATGCTGCCGGCCTGGGTTCCTGCCCTGGCACCCAAGAGGCTCCCCCAAGCCTTCCAAGAGTGATCCCTGAGTGCAGAACTAAGAGGAAGCCCTGAGCACTCCTGGGTGTGATCAGAAAAATAAACAACCACAAAAGTAGATGCCTTCGGGGCCAGAGCAATAGTACAGCGGGCAGGGCGTTTGCCTGGCATGCGGCCGACCGGAGTTCAATCCCCCACATCTCATGGGGTCCCCTGAGCACCTCCAGGAGTCATTCCCGAGCGTAGAGCCAGGTACGACCCCCCTGAGCATCGCTGGGTCTGACCCAAAGAGGAAATAACAAAAAGGTAGACATCTTCTTCCGCTCCATGAGCCATCCCAACTGCAGCTAATAACACTGCCCCTCCCCCTAGTGCCATGACCTCGTGCCTTGCTCCCCTCCAAGTCCAGAGTCCCGCCTCCTTCCTCAGGGGACAGTGCCAGGCCCATCTCTGTCCCTGCCTAGAGCCACATCCTCCCAGTTGCCCGCCCACGGCCCTGCCTCGAAGACCTCTGCCCACCGCCTGGCCCCCTGGCAGTCCCTGCAACTGTATCTGGGTGTCATCCTCATCCTCCAGCCCTGAGCATGGAGCTGCTGTGCCTTTGTCTCTCCTCGCCCCCAGGTCTCCACGTCATCGTCCTCATGGGGAGGCTTAGAGGGAGGCAGGGAAGCGGAGCGAGCAGAGCCTCTGGGGCTGCCGCGCGAGGCGCTCAGAGGGCGGGTGCCCTTCTCCATGGCCAGCCTTTCTGTCCTGCAGGTGACTGGCCCAATCAGCCAAGAGTTTGAGTACCTGAAAATCAACCTGAGCAAAGTCATCCTGCTGGACGGCAGTGGGGTACAAGGCCTGAGGGACTTCAGTGCCATCGGAGTCCAGGACATCGATTACGACGTTTTCTTAACCGAGGTATGCCCTGGCCTGCTGGAATGCTGGACATGTGGGTTTCTTCTCTCCCCCAGTTGTTGCTGTATTTGTGTTTTGTTTCACTGTGATGTGTTTCACATACTGTACATTGTTCCCAAGCGGGCCATTTCCTCACGGGCAGCATCGCCACGTGCCGCGGTTGCCATCTGTGCCGCCTTCCACAGCGCTAAGACCCCGCCGCACTCTTCGCCTGCTCCCGTGCTCCCCTCCTTCCGTCGAGGGGCGCCCCGGCCCCCGCCTCCCCCCACCCAGCCCAACCCCGCTGTGTCCGTGAGGCGTCTGTCCCGAACGTTCCTGACCTTTGGCGTCCGCTGGCCCGGCCTGCCCCTTCCTTGAAGCCCAGTGTTTCTTAGAAACGTCACACCTGGACATTGTCACAGCATCAGCACCCTGTCTCCTCTCCTGGTGGGCTACCTCGCCTCCTCTGGAGCCCTGAGGAGGAAGCAGCCACGGCTGGTGCTCTGGCCTCCCACAGGCGCCTCGTCTGCAGGCTCGCGTGGCGGCTCTCTCAAGGCCAGGAGTGCCGTGGCTATGACAGCTCCTTGGTGTTTTTGCTTCTCTTGTAGATAAATAAATCTCCCACCAGAGGGAATCTTCTGTTATTTGCAGCCAAAGTGGAAACAGAAGTCAACAATTTTGTGAGTCCATAGAGTGGAGGGAGGGGCTGGAGCGATAGCACAGTGGGTAGGGCGTTTGCCTTGCACGCGGCCAACCCAGGTTCAAACCCCAGCATCCCATATGGTCCCCTGAGCACCACCAGGAGTAATTCCTGAGTGCATGAGCCAGAAGAAACCCCTGTGCATTGCCAAGTGTGACCCAAAAAGCAATAAATAAATAAATAAATAAATAAATAAACAAACAAACATAGTGTGGAGGGAAATGATCGTCCTAGAACCTGGCCACAGGGAGGTGGCCACTGACGTGCTTCCAGGCACCCCAAGCCCCTGGTGATTCCTAAACTCCCCCCAGCCCTTGCACCCCAGCCCAAGGGTGTTCTGGGCTCTGGGGGCCTCGTGGCTTCACCTGGGGTCCATTTAGCCTCCTCGGCTCATCCAGCACCAAATGCGCGCACACACACACACGCACACACCAAACACTTTTATGTGCACACATGTGCATGTGCACCACATGCACCAACACACCCATGCACACACTAAACACTTGTATATACACATGCATGCACATTAACACCAAACACTTGTATGCACACAGACACACATGCATACACTGACACTAAACACTTGTATGTACACACATGTGCACGTGCACACACACGCACCCACACACCCAAGCACACACTAAACACTTGTATGCACACACATGTGTGTACTCACATATACTTGCACACACATGCACAGGCTCACACTTGCCTGTGCACACACACGCACGCATGCACACACAATACACACGCGCACACGCAGACACTTCCCTTGCAGTTTCCAGGGCCCAGGAGGGAGAGCCCACCTGCTGCCTGGCTTTACTGTCCCGGGGGATCGGGGAAGGCAGCAACACCTGCCAGGCCGCCCAGCTCCCCCCTCACCTCCCCTGCCTGCCAGCAGCTCCGGGGCCCTCACCAGGCTCCCTGCCAAGAAGCTGCAGGATCTGGAAAGGAGGCCCCAGGGGCGGGGGAAGCTGTACCCCAACTCAGCCGCACTGTGGCGGCCGCTGGTCTCCTGAGCCACGTCCACACTCTCAACATGGCCCTGGGGTCCTGCTCTGTCAGACGGGGACCCCTGTCCTGGGTGGAGCAGGAAGGGGTGGCGAGCCCGGATCGCTGCTGAAAGCATTGGTTCTGCATCCTGAAGTGGAGTGTCCCTTGGGATGGGGTGTCTGGGCACTAGCCCTCCAGGGGCCACCTCCACCTGTGCATGGGGAAGTGAGCCCAGAGAGGGGCCGGGCAGGGCTGGGCAGGCCGCTGACCTGTGTCTCTCTCTTCCCTTGAGCCCCAGGAGGCCATGCGGGAATCGCTGCTGAGGGAAGCCCAGGAGGTTCGGCGCATCCACCAGGAGGTTCTGGTCCCGCAGCAGCAAGCTTCGGTACCCGGCGCTGCTCCGCGCTCCCCCGGGGCCCTGCGTCTAGCGCTGCGAGACAGACTCGGGCTCTGGGGCAGAGGACACTCCGTGCTTGCCCCCCGCCCCTTCTCTGCTGCTGTTCCCCCTCGGCCCCCTCAAGCATCAGCAGCGAGGGCCCGTCTGGGTGGTCTCCTCCCCTGCAACCCCCGTGCCCTGCACTCAGCTCCAGGGCTGATGCCTCTCTCCGGAATTCACTCTTTCTTTCTCTCTTGTTATCCTGGTTCTTTTTCATTTTTTTCCCTCCAGTTTTGATTTGGGGCCACACCCAGTGGTGTCCAGGGCTTACTCTGTGCTCTGAGCTCAGCGGTCACTCCTGGCATGGTTTGGGGACCCGATGGAGTGTCAGGAATGGAACCTGCATGCAGGGCCAGTGACCCCCACGGTGCCATCTCTCGGGCCGTCATTCCATGATCCTTCCCCTTGGAGGGGCGCCCGTGTCCTCCATGGGCAGCATTGTGCTCTCCTCTCTCCCATCCTGTTTCAGACTTTCTTCTCCTGCCCGTTTCTTGCCCCGACGCCAACGGGGAGGACACAGAAGCGAAGCGTCAGGCAGACCTGGCTTTTCAGATTCTTCATCCCACAGCGCTGGGGGCCTCCTGGTTCCTGGAGATAAAGGGGCTGAGAAGGAAGAACGATTGTGGAAAGGGAGGGCTCACGCCTGCAGAAGGCTGGGCGGGAATTAGGTTGCAGTTTGTGAGGGTTTGGACATGCGTCACGATTCACTGACTCCAGCTCCCACCCTTGGTTGGTTTTAGCCTCTCTTTTTCCCTCTACCCCTCCTGACATTCCTTCTTCATTTTCCCCTTTATCTGTTTTGGGGGCCACTCCCGGCCATGCTCTGGGTCTGCCCCGGCTCGGGGAGTCATTCCTACAGTGCTCGAGGGACTGTGCCTGGGATCCATCCCAGACCTCTTGCGGGCACAGCAAGGGCGCTCCGCCCATTGGGCAATCTCTTTGGCCCTCCTGACTTTCTGAATCATTCTCTGCTTCCAAAGTTCTCCTGTTAAGTTCTCTTCATTTGTCTGCTGTGCTCAACACAATTCGTGGCACTCATTTGTGCCAGGCACAGAGTGGGCGGTGCTTTAAACTGGATTCTGTGGTTCCTTCGAGACTGATCCACCTCGGCAGGCCTCTGTTCATTTTAGAACCAGAAACAAGCGATTCTGTTGTTTAGACTCAGTCTAAACCAGCACCTATGTAGCTCCCACCCCCACTGCCTCCACCTGTGACTGTGTTTAGAAACACAGTTATCAGAACACAGCCGCACCCACTAATTTACACTTGATCCGTGTCGTGTCGCTTTGGGACACTGTTGGTTTGCTGTTGGGACCCGGTGTGGCTGCCTCCTCCTGCCCTGACAAATCAGACCGAATCTCAACCCCAGGGCTGACTTAAAAGGCGGTGCCGGGGCTAGAGCGCTAGCATAGCAGGTAGGGCATTCATCTTGCACATGGCTGACCCGGGTTTGAAACCCAGCATCCCATATGGTCCCCCGAGCACTGCCAGGAGTGATTCCTGAGTGCAGAGCCAGGAGTAACCCTTGAGCATCGCCGGGTGTGAACCCAAGAAGAAAGAAATAATAATAGTAATAAAAGGTGGTGCCTGGGGCCAGGAGAGTGCAGTGATTACACACTCCACTCCTACCATCACACCGTCTTCCCATGCATGGCCAGGTGCAGCCCTACCAGCCCCCACTGGGGCACCCTGGGTGTGCCCACATGAAGAAGGTGCCCTCCCCTCACCTCCCCACACAGTGGCCTGTTCAAACAAACCCCACTCAGGAGCACGCTTGAGCTCCTGGGGGAAGGTGTCCTGCCTTTTGCAGCCTAAGGCCCGTGCCTGGCCTTTCTCTGTCTGTGTCTCGTACCCGGGGCTGGAATCTGCTCTTTCTACTGGGAGCAGCTGCTTCTGAGACGCAGGCCAATGGGAGGCCAGGGGAGTAGTAGGGAGCCCAAGACAGCAGGTGTCCTGGGTGCTTCCTCTCCCAAGCGGGGACCTGCTCTCTGTTTGTCCTCCAGCGCCGTGCAGACCAAAGCCTTCGGGAACTGCAGGGCACAACCAATAACCTGGAGGTAAGATGATAAATAAATAAACAAAAAACAAAACAAAATAGGTTTTCCAAGATGTTGAGGTTTTGGGTTCCATTTGCAGATTTGCTGTTTTCTATAAATAATTGTATTGAAGTCTTAGCTCATTCTAGCTAGTCATGGTCCTGAGCCGCCGGCCTCAGCCCAGGGATACTCCACTGTTCTACAGGCATGGGAAGCTTGGGTACCACTGTGTGTCTCTTTGGTCGGAGCCACCGACCTCGGGGCCGGCAGCGGGGGAGGCTCTGGTCTATGGGTGCTAGAGAGTTGAGGCGGGCTGAGTGACCATACAGTGGAGAGAGTATTGGCCATGCACATGGCCGACCCAAGGTCAATCCCTGCACCCCTCTTGGTCCCCTGAGCCCCACCTGAGTAATTCCTGAGTGTAGAGCCAGAATGAAGCCCTGAGCACAGCCAGGTGCCAAGGAACAAAAGCTGGAGGGACCCTCACGTAAGCCACGCTGCATAGCCTTCCACCCAGAGTCACGGGTTTGAGGCCCCCTCGCTCAGGCGCCCACCAAACCCTTCCCTTCTGCTCACTGCAGTCTGCTCTGATGGTCGGCGTCTTGATTGGTGTTTCCTGAAGTTCATCCTTCGCTTTTGTTTCTCTTTCCCCCACATGTGAGCCAAATCCAGCCTGCGGACTTCCTCCCGCCCTGTCTGGCCGGCTTCACCAACCTAGCATCCTCTGGGTCCTCCCCTGTCCTTGCACGTGGCAAGGTCTCCCTCTCTGAGCCGCCTGCCGGCGTGCCAGACCCCCTGGCCTGCTTGCCTGACGGTGGCACCGAGGGCGTGCTGGGCTCTCGGCCACTGTGAATAGTGCTGCAACACACACGGGGTGTGTTTAAAAGACGCCGAGTTCTTTGTACTTTTAAATGGTTTCATCTGGGGGATGGAGGGCAGTTAGGGCCACACTCAGTGGTGCCTGGGGCCTCCTTCTGGCTCTGCAGCAAGAATTGCTCCTGGGGTACTCCGGGCATCCTATGTAACGGCAGGGATCAAACCTGGGTCCACTGGACCCCACCCATTATCCTGCCAGAGCCAGCTGGCGGCTTCTAAAGGTGCTATCAGGATAAAATGACAGACTCGGCCGCTGCTTATTTTATTTATTTTAACATTTTATTTCATTTTATTTTTTTGCTTTTTGGGTCAACCCAGTGATGCTCAGGGGTTACTCCTGGCTCTGCAGTCAGGAATTATCCTGGCGGTGCTCGGGGGAATCAAACCCGGTCAGCTGCCTGCAAGGCAAACGCCCTACCCCCTGTGCTATCGCTCCGGCCCCACGCTGCTTATTTTGAATACGCGTGTGACTCTCTCCCAGCACTGGTGCCAATGCCTGTCTCACCAGGCATGCTTGGCCCACCCCAGCAGGATGCCTGGCCAGTGGTGCTGTGCCCACATGCCCAGGTGCAGGCATTGGCGCCTGGCCCTTTCTCTGAGTTCACTGTCCCCACGCCACTCAGTGGTGCCCCCCACAAGCCTGGCTCATCAAGTCTCTTGTCTCCGAGTCCTCAACCTCGGCCCTCTGAGTGTCCTGGTCTGAGGGAGCTGGACCTGCCCGGGCCCCCTCGGTCCTCAGGGATGTGAAGGTGCCCAGGCAACCAGCGCCTACCCTCACCCTGTTCATGTGGGATTGGCCAGAGCCCATCCCAGGTGTGGTCATGAAGGTCACGCTCGTGGGCCTTCTATCCCTGGTCCTGTAGGGAGCTGGGCTGGGAGGATCTCCCACCACGATGGGCACAGTCGGACGCAGGCCGTGCCAGCCTGCCCACCACCAGTATGCGCTATGTCGATCCTTCCTGCCCGGTGACTCTAACCTCAGCCCCTCAGCGGCAGACAACTTCCTTCATGGGCTGCCCGGGTCGTGGGGCTTCTCCCCACACTTGAGGTGTCCCCCCGCCCAGACTCTGCAGTGGAGGTCCTTCAGGGAGCACTGCTCATTTCACCGCCCGGGGCCTCCCCCTGGGCACCTGGAGTGAGGACAGAGTGTCCTTCGCACCTGCAGATCATGTTTCTCACAGACCTCAAGGGACCACAGCTGGGGGCACCTTGGCCATGGACACTGGGTTCTCCAGGCCAGTGCGACCCTCATCCCTAGCCACGTGACTGGGCACAGAAGGTGCACTGGGGGAGAGGAACAGAGGTGGCACCAGCCTCAGGTCCTGGCGAGGTGGGCCACTGTCTTGCGGTGACTGGTTCTGGTGGGAGGTGAACAAGGTGATGCTAATCCTGACCTCACCCTGAGGGCTGGCATCTGGGCTCTGTGGGCCTGAACTCCAGCCTCTGCCCCCCTGCTGGCCAGGCAGCAACTCAACACGCACACACACACACACACACACACACACACATTTACACACACATACACACACTCACACACACATACACGCACTCACACACATACACACAACACACACTCACACACATCTCACACAGTCACACATAGACACACTCACACACACACACACACACACACACACACACACTTCCCACCCCCTGGACCAGCAAGGGAGGGGGCGTGAGCTGTGACGGACGCAATTTGGGTGCCGTGTCTGAGTCTCTGTCCGTGGCCTTCCCAGGGGAAAGTGGGCTCCCTCATCTCCGCCCTGGAGTCTGCGCAGAAGTTCACAAGCAGCAACGCCTCTTTTGTTGTCCGCAAAGTAAGTTCTCATTTCCCCCTTTTCTCTCTCAGTATTTCGGCCACTCCTGGACTGACTCCTGGCTCTGCATCACTCCTGGCGGGACTTGGGGGGGCTGAGCCGGGTGGGCCGCGTGCAGGTCAGGGCCCTCCTCTGGGCTACCTCCAGCAGTCTGCTTTCCGAGAATGACTCCCTCGGGGTGGGGGTGGGGAGCGGGCTCAAGGGACTGTGCCCCATGTTTAGTGTTGGCACCACACGTGCCCCCCAGCACCACCTGGTGTGACCCAAGGTGTCAGCAGTGTCAACCCCAAGCCATCAGGCCCACGGAGCTGGGCCAGGCAGCCCATTAGGCACCACTATGGAGCCAGCCCCAGGAAACCATGCTGATTCCTAGGGTTCGGGGTGTGTCTCCATGACGCAGCCCCCGAATCTGGTCCAGCACTGCTGGGTGCAAGTGCAGCCAAAGGCAGCAACACTTTGTCAATACCCGTGTGTGCGTGTATGTGTGTGTGCGCATGCATACGTGCCTGCATGTGTGTGTATGTGTATGTATATGTAGGTGTGTGTGCATGTGGGGCTGGGACGATAGCACAGCGGTAGGGCGTTTGCCTTACAAGCGGGCAACATGGCCGACCTGAGTTCTATTCCTCCACCCCTCTCGGAGAGCCCGGCAAGCTACCAAGAGTTATCTCACCCACATGGCAGAGACTGGCAAGCTACCCGTGACGTACTGGATATGCCAAACACAGTAACGGGTGTCACAATGGAGACGTTACTGGGCCCGCTCGAGCAAATCGATGAATAATGGGAGGACCGTGACTGATATCCGTGACAGCGTACATGTGTGTCTCTGTGTGTGCATGTGCACGTGTGTGCATGTGTGTGCATGTACATGTGTGTATGTGTGTGCATATGTGTGAGTGTGCATGTATGTGCTTGTGTATGAGCATATGTGTGTGTGTGCGTGCATGTGTGTCTGTGTGTGTGTGCAAGGATGGTGTAACCACCTAGGTGCCTTGCACTTTCTCATTCTTTTCCAGGAAATTAAGAGGTACATAAACTCCATCATCGCGCACTTTGAGCTCTACCTGCAGTGGGCCCGCAGATCGGTGAGTGGTCTCTGCGGTCCACATGCTATTTGTTGGTTGGGGTTCAGCTAGTCGCTTTCAGGAGCCAATCTAGCAGCGAAGCCAAACCCTCAGCTCTTTGTAGGAGAGTTCAGGGGCCTTGGCTGAGGGCTGTGAGGAAGGTACAAGACTCCACACACACACTGTGCCCTCCAGGGCCCCCTCGGGGATGTTCCGTCCCACCTGTCCTCACCTCGCTTCCTTCTTCTTCATCCAGGAGTCCTGAGGGGACTGCGGATGGGACACTAGGCTTGCTCTACCAGCCTTGGGCCAAGGAGACATTTCTACAGAGCTGCCTGTGATACTGGGGTCACCTCAGGGACATCTCCAGGGAATAGCCTAAGGGAGATGCAGAGAAGCAACTAGGGGCAAAGTTGAGAAGAGAGAGAAGAAAGCCAGCCTGAGCCTGGGGAGCACCAGGTCCTTACCGGGGGACAGAGATGGGACAGCAGGCAGGGAGCGTGCCTGGTCTGCAGTTGACCCAGGTTTGATCCTCCTAGGGACCCCCAGCCCCACCAAGAGTGATCCCTGAGTGCACAGCCAGAAGTAAACTCTGAGCTCCGCTGGCTGTGGCCTCAAAACAAAAGCAGAAAAAGAAAAGGCATGAGGCAAGAAATTCAGGCTAAAGGGCAGAAGCAGAGGCCGTTGGGCAGGGCGCTTGCCTGGGACACAGCTTTCCACGATCCCCTGAGCACAGAGTTACCTGAGTACCACTAAATGTGGCCCCAAAACAAGAAATTCAAGCTAAGGTGCCGTGTTGGGCACACGTACTTTATTCTTTAACACTCTGGGAATTTTTTGTTTCTAATTTCATTTTTATTATTTTGGAACTGAATCACAGTGAGATACACAGTTACAGAGTCGTTCATGATCGGGTTTCAGTCATACAGTGTTCTGACACCTGTTCCAAACTCGTGCACCTTTCCTGCCACCAGTGTCCCCAGTTTCCCTCCCCCCCTTCCCCATCTCCATGGCAGCCACTTTTCTTCTTTCCCCCCTCTCTCCCTCTTTCTCTTCCTTTAACTCCCCCCTCCCCCACCCCGTTTCTCCACCTCTCTCTCCCTCCATCCCTCTCTCTCCAGTGCGTTATGGAAGGCTGGAAGGATGGGCCTTACTCTTCCAAAACCACCGCGGGACCCTGGAAACAGGCTCAGAGAGAAGCAGGGTCTCACTTCCAGCGTCCACTCGGCTCAGCCAGGCTTAGAAATCAGCTTCCAGCGGCCTCTCTTGAGGCCTGGGTGTCCGTCCCCTGGTGGAATTAGGGCAGTTGGGGAGTGTCCCCGAGTGTGTCCGCTGAGTTTCTGTCCCCGTGCAGATCACAGAGGAGGTTGCGGCCTGCAAGCCTGTGGCCACCGCCGTGGACTCGACCGTCGAAATCTTTCTGTGCCGCTACCTCATAGACCCCGTGGTAAGTGGCCCTCATGCCAAGGGAGAGGAGGCCGTCCCTGCATGCGCGCCCGCACCCCCTGAAGCCAAGCTGTAGTTTGCGCTCCAGTGATTTCAAAGAGTCGTCGCATCTCTCTAGCAGAGAATGCACTAACAAAACAACGTGCGGTGGACAAGTTGTAACAGACCGGGGGTGGCAGGCCTAGCAGCGTACCTTCTGGAGGGCCTTAGGGATAGGGGCCAGTCACCCCCAGAGAGAAGGGCCCAGGAGAGTTCGCAGGGCAGCGATTGTCCGTACCCTAAGGCCCTCAGAGCAGCAATGCCTGTAGGATCTCCTCACATGCTCACATGTGCCATCTGTATAGTGTAGGATAGAGCACGAACCCTCCCGTCATACTGCGACAGAAAACCAACTTACAGGTTCCAACAGCCTTTGAGATGTTGTCATTGGTGGGTAAGCTCCAAGCATCAAGTTCTTCCCCCCCCCCCCACCTGGTTCCTGTGAGAGTCCTCCCTCCCCTCACCAGGAGCTCCTCACTTCCCCTCTGGTCACAATAAAGATCAGGATCTTCACTGAATGCCCAAAGTCCCCCAGACCAAGTGTCTTTCCACACAACCATCACTGGACCATTCTCTCACTCTAATATACTTGTTTTCTTTCATTTCTTAAAAAGTAAAAAAAAAAAAAAAAAAAACTCAAATACTTGATTCCCCCATCCCTACCCCAGGTCATTTTAAATGCCTTGGTCTCTGCCTGGACACCCAATCGTGTTTTTCTTTGCCTCCACACCAGATTCTTCCTGGCAACTCTCTCCAGCTTGTAATCTAGTGGTGGGGAAGACAGACTCTGTGCAAATTCCACTGCTGTACTTTCTGAGTTTAGGGACTTTGCAGAATCATTGCATGCACTTCCTCACCCACTCTGGCTGTTGGGGAGCTTCCCCCGCCCCCTGTAAAGCCCTTCTCCTCACCCCTCATCATCTCATCAAGTGCTCACTGTTAACTGCCAACTCTTTCAGACTCAGAGATCAACTCACACATTCTGTTTCCTGCCCCAGGAATTCTTTCCTCTGCTTCCTGGTTGGATTGTCTTTCATTTCCATAGGACCATAGAGCCTTGAGCTAGTCCTTCAGAGATTCAGAGTGGGCCTTGAGGCTGGACTTGTATATGTGGGGAGGACCACACACACACACACACACACACACACACACACATGCACGCACACACACACATACTCTCTGGAGTCTAAACCACTTGATGTGCCCTCCATGTTATCCCCATGTTCCCCCACAGACGTGCCTGTGGGGTGTCAGCCACGTGCCCCTGCCCTCCTGGGCGCCTCTGCCACCACATACCCGCCTCCCGCGTGTCGGGTTGGACTCCCTTACCTTAAGTGGGCAGGATCCCGACTGCCCCAGCACCAGCTTCCTGGCTGCCTCCCTCCTCCCTCAGCTCCAACCCGCTGCGCTCCCCACTGGTGGTTTAGGGTAAGACCTGCCTTAGGGGAGTGCCACCTTAGTCTGGTGTCATCTGGATTGACAAAGTCTGCACTGGCTCAGACATTCCTTTTATTTAAAAAAATATTTTTTTTATTAAAAAATTTTTTTTAACTTTTTAGGGACTAGAGAGATAGAACAGTGGGCAGGGTGCTACAAAATCTGTTTTAAAAGTTTAGAGACCAGGGGCTGGAGTAATAGCACAGCCGGTAGGACGTTTGCCTTGCACGCAGCCAACCCAGGTTTGATTCCCAGCATCCCATATGGTCCCCCAAGCACCGCCATGAGTAATTCCCGAGTGCCTGAACCAGGAGTAACTCCTGTGCATCGCCAGGTGTGACCCAAAAGGCAAAAATAAATAAATAAATAAATAAATGTTTAGGGAGCAATAGCACAGCGGGAAGAGCATTTGCCTTGCACGTAGCTGATTCAGGCTCGATTCCCAGCATCTTCTATGGTCCTCTGAGCACCACCAGGAGTGATTCCTGAGTGCAGAGTCAGGAGTAACCCCCGAGCATCGCCAGGTGTGACCCAGAAAGCAAATTAAAATAAAATAAAAGTTTAAGGACCATAGAGCTAGAACAGTGGGTGGTGTGCTTACTTGGCATGTGGCCAACACAGGTTCAATCCGCAGCACCCCATAGGGTCCCCCAAGTCCACCAAGAGTGATCCCTGAGAGCACCAAATGAAGGTGTTGGAAGGATCCTCCCAGGATGGGAGATGCGTGCTGAAAGTGGACTATCGACAGAACATGGTTGCCACTCAATGCCAACCACAGCACCCAAAAGGAGAGAGAGAACAAAGGGGAATGCCCCGCCACAGAGGCAGGGTGGGATGGGAGCGATGGGGGGTGGGAGGGATACTGGGATCCGTGGTGGTGGAAAATGGGCACTGATGGAGGGATGGCTACTCGATCGTTGTATAATCAAAACCCAAGCACAAAAATTCGTAAGTCTGTACCTCATGGTGTTTCACTAATAAAATTTTTTTTAAAAGCGGGGGGGCTGATTCCTGAGTGCAGAGCCAGGAGTAAACCTGGAGCACCACTGGCAGTGACCCCCAAACAAACAAATGAATCATTTTTTTTTTTTAGTTCAAATAAATAAATGAAGCCCTTATGTTTTTCCGGCTTGAGTGGCTCAGCTCAGGACCTCTCTCCTGGGACGGAATGTGGTTGCTGCTTGCACGGCAACCTCCTTCCCTCCTCTCTAGCGTTCAAGTCCCTCAAGCAGTTCTGTTGTTTTTGTTTGCTTGTTTGTGTGTTTGTTGGGGGGGCCACACCCAGCAGTGCTCAAGGGTTATTCCTGGCAGGCTTGGGGGACCCTGTGGGATGCTGGGAATCAACCCTGATTGGCCTCATGCGGGGCAAATGCCCTACCCACTGTCCATCCCTCCTGCCCCTTCTACAGTTCTTTAAAGTCTTAATTGCTCCTCCGCGGATTGAGGCAGGATTGGAAAGGATAGAGTCCCACCCAGCTTTTAGCCTCCACAGCAAGGGCGGGGGAGGGGGAGCACAGAAATGAATAAATCTTCCTCAAACCTGGCAGTCATGCCCACAAACTGCCTCTGGTGTCTGATAAGCTCATTAACCAGCCATGAGCCAGAGACACAAATAAATCTCAGAAGAGATCAACAAGCTGCAGAGATGCCTCACACCTCAAAGCCACCTTCCAGTTAAAAATTAACTCCAGTTTTATCACCCCACTCAAAATGGTAGAATTCCTGAGATGACACCTCATACTCTACACCACTGATATACAGGGAGTAGCACACCACATTGGATGGGACACAAGGTAGAAGGCACACAATCTCGATTAAGAAAATAATAACACGCAAGGCTTGGAGGATAAAATAACATAACATGAGGCTGACACCTAAGGATAGTGGATACGTGGGACAGATAGATTGCTCCATAGCTGGAAGCCTGCCTCATGAGCAAAGGGGAGAAGGCTGCTGGAATAGAGAAGGGATCACTAAGAAAAAGATGGCTGGAGGAATCGGTCAGAATGGGAGATGTGTGCAGAAAGTAGATAAAGGACCAAACATGATAACATCTCAGGCTATGTATTGCAAACCATAATGCCCAAAAGTAGAGAGAGAGTATGGGGAATAATGTCTGCCATAGAGGCAGAGAGAGGGCAGGAAAGGTGGGGGGTATACTGGGAACATTGGTGGTGGGGAATGTGCACTGGTGGAGGGATCATTGTGTGATTGTAACCCAAACATGAAAGCTTGTAGCTATGTCACAGTGATTCAATATATTTTTCAAAAAAAGAAATCATTTCTGGCAGTGTCAAGAAACCTTCTCCTGTGTCTATACTGTGTCTTCAGCACCTGAGTCTAGTGTTCCATCAATAGGCATATATTTCCACTGATTCTATGCCAAAGCTATTGCAAAGAGGGGGCTGTGTTCATGAGAGTACAAATGTCCTTTCAGTTTAGCAGCCTGCTTGATTATGTGGTATTTTCATTTGTATTTTTGTTAGAAATTTTTGTAAGGTCCTTCTGTATCCAATGTACCAACATCTATCCCACCACCTGTGTCAACTTCCCTCCACTAATGTCCCCAGTTTCCCTTCACCCACCCCAGTCTGCTTCTTTAACAAGCACATTTTCAAGATTCGTTATTGTGCATTGGGCCCCATGATTACAACACAGTTCCCTGTGCCTTAGATGAATACATATGCAATACCTATATATAACCAATGCTTTCAAGAAAACTGCTACTGACCCTGTTCCCTTCCACCCATTTTCTTTACTTTTCAACCTTTCCATTTCTTTTCTTGCTTGAATTTTCATTATTGATAATCTAGGACCAATGATTAACTACATTTTCATAACTTGCTCTCTGTATCGTGATAGAACAGCATGATATATATATATCTCACTATATATCAAAGATAAGTTAGATCATTAGGTTAGGCCTCCTCCTTCTAATTTAATTCTCTTCAGGTAATTGCGTGACTTCATCATTCCTTGCAACTGCAAAGCATGCCAATTGATCACTTGACTTCCCATTAATTGTCGATTTGCTTGAGCGGGCACCAGTACCATCTCCATTTGTCCCTGATACGTGCTAGTGTAGCCCAGTGACTGTTTGTTCTAGGAACATGAAGAGCCTC
>JAOXYA010038246.1:0-12684 GCA_028565675.1 Sorex palustris
AAAGACAGCTGGAATAAAGAAGGGACCACTAAGTCAATGATGATTGGAAGGATCATTCGGGATAAGAAATGTGTGCTTAAAGTAGAGAAAGGACCAAACGTGATAGCCTCTCAGTATCTGTATTGCAAACCATAATGCCCAAAGTAGAGAGAGAATATGGGTGAAAATTGTCTGCCATAGAGGCAGGGGGAGGGTTGGAAAGAGTGTGGGTGAGAATACAGGGGACATTGGTGGTGGAAGATACGCACTGGTGGAGGGCTGGGTGTTCGAACATTGTATGACTGAAATTCAAACATGAAAGCTTTGTAACTGTATCTCATGGTAATTCAATTTAAAAAAAAAACGCTTTGATTCTATAACAGTGAATAACAGCTCACACAAAAGAATCAGGTTCATTTCACTCAGCATCAGATCCTCCAGATTGACTTAGATTGTCACAAATGTTAGGGTTTCCTTTTTTCTTAAAGAATAAACAATACTTACTACATAATCCATTCATCTGTCAATACAGTTGATCCAGGCTCCTTTTGCATATTTTAATAGAAAAACGTAAATGGACATCTGTAAGGAATGGAGAAGGAGAGTGGGAGAGAAGGAAAAAAAGAGGATTATATGGGTTTACCTTTTAAATTGCTTTTTCAATTACGTAGTGTTTTAAGCATTCAGAATACAGTTATATAAAAAGGATGAAAATAGTCATGAAATATCTTAACTTGTCCTACCTGTTTTGTCTTTGATAACCTGTGGGCCTAAAGACTCCATTATCCACTAACACTTCTTAGAGCAGTTAGGAAGTCTGGCTAGCAGAGATGTACTTGAAGAAAGGAAGCAGATTTAACGTTAGGTTGGAGCAATAGCACAGCGGTAGGGCGTTTGCCTTGCATGCAGCCAACATGGCCGACCCGAGTTCGATTCTTCCGCCCCTCTAGGGGAGCCTGGCAAGCTACCGAGAGTATCTCGCCTGCACGGCAGAGCCTGGCAAACTCCCCGTGACGTATTTGATATGCCAAACACAGTAACAACAAAGTCTCCAATGGAGACATTACTGGGCCCGCTCGAGCAAATCGGCTCTTAGCAATGACCCCCCAAACAAAACATCCAGAATTTTCACCTCTAAAGTGCTGAGGGATACAATGTGTGGTCTGGGCACATAGAAGTTTCAAGAAGTCGTCCTTCCTCCAGATCAAGATCTCCGTGAGTGTTTCTCTCTAGGGTCCCCTGAGCCTGCCAGGAACAATCTGAGCCCAGAGCCAGGAGTAAGCTCTGACCACTTCAGGGTGTGGCTCAAAAAAACAAAAACAAACTGTTCCTCCGATATATATTTTCTTCTCTTATTTATACTCTTATACTTTAAATATAGTGCCATTATCCTCATGCATTGGGCTGGAGTGATAGCACAGCAGTAGGGTGTTTTCCTTGCGTGAAGCCAGCCTGGCTGAGCCGAGTTCGATTCCTCTGCACCACTCCAAGAGCCCAGCAATCTACCGAGAGTATTTCGCCCACACAGCAAAGCCTGGCAAGCCACCCGTGATGTATACGATATGCCAAACACAGTAACGACAAGTCTCAAAACGGAGACGTTACTGGGCCCGCTCGAGCTCGAGATGAAAATATTAGCCTAAATTTGTATCTTCCCATTGAAATACAGGGAAGATACACCCCTGATCATTCTGGCTACCTGGGATTGGACAGGGAAATCTATGTGAAAATGTGGGAGTCTAGACAATTACTGAAGACTCACGCAGATATTAAGGTGGGCAAGGAGAAAGGGAAGGACAATAAGCTTGATTTTATGAAACATGGCTGGGCACAGCTCAGAATCATAGCATATCTTGGCCAAATCCAGAGGAGATTATTTTCCAGAAATACAAGTTTCTGACCCGAGCAGAGCCCCAGCAGCCAAAGACCTCTGGAACCAGCCACAGCTATGCTTAATAACACTCTCCACACGTTCGGAGGAGCCTCACACATGAAGGAACCGGCAGAGGAACTCAGGCATGTGGGACCCTGGGATGAGATCTCCAAGCCTGCTCAGATTGGGACTGGGCCTTCTCCACCCAGATTCCCCATCTTCCAATCGGTAGGTGTTACACCCACCAACTGCCCCCAGTGCCGTGTAATCCCATCAACGGCCAAGTCCCAGAGACTATAAAACCCAGCTCCCAGAAGCAAATGTGGCCACGTGACATCTTATTATCTTATTCTTACTCTTGGAGAACCCAGCAGGCTACCGAGAGTATCCAGCCCACACAGCAGAGTTTGGCAAACTCCCCATGGTATATTCGATATGCCAAAACCCAGTAACAATGATGGTTCTCATTTCCCTGACCCTGAATGAGCCTCGAATGTAGCACTTTCTAAAATCTCAGGGCTAGGACAAGGGAGATGTTACTGGTGCCTGCTTCAGGAAATCGATGAACAACAAGATGACAGTGATACAGTGATGAGTTTCCAGAAATATCCCATCCTCACCAATTTCCTTACTAAGGGTGGATCTAGCCATCTCCCAGTGTTCAGGATCAGAGACCTTCCGGGGTCAGTATTTTCATTTGGTACCTGTGACAGGGCCCATCTTCCTCTGTGTCCTCATGGTTGGTCCTCCATTACAATTGGATGGAGTCCCGGTGGGCGTGGCCATTCAGATGAAATACCAGGGCACTGCAATTGCCTTGACCTGCCTTCTTTACCTTCCTGCACAGCCAGACACTGTACTGCAGAGCTCTATTGATTGAATTATGTATTTTATTTTTAATATTTTGCTTTTTACTGAATCACTATGAACTACAAAGTTATTTATGATTCAGTTTCAGGCGTACATTGTTTCAAGACCAGCTCCCTCACCAGTGTCCATTTTCTTTCACCAACGCATTCCCACCCCAGGATCCCTTCTGCAACCCCCATCCCAGATTACCTCTATGGAAGGCAAGTTTTTCTTTATACACTTCTTCCCCTCTAGGAACCACATTTTACAATAGTATTATTGATAGTGTATCATGTGTATCACCTTACTTCTTTCCAGCAAATAGTTCTGGTCCAGAGTGACCATGTCCCTCTCTCTTATCATCATGGTCCCTTCCCTGACTTATCCTATCTCCCTCCACCCCAACTTCAAGTTTCCTACCAAGGACCAGTTTTCCTGCTTATTTGTATTACCTTTGGGTACTGATTGTTTAATGTGTTATATTTGTATTTGTCTATATATGTATCTCCCCTCTAAGTCCTCAAAGAGCAGGAGCATCAGTTGTGCCCACCACGGTGTCCTGAAATAATAACTGATACAGAGAATGGATTGAAACATATTTACTGGTGATCATGTGAGGCTTTGTGAGTCACAATGGATGCTTTTCCGGAGAAAATCAGAGGCATATTACATTTGGGATTAGGTGGCTTTCATGAATCATGTAGGTGCTATTTGAACAACTCCCCAATGGGTCTAGATGCAATGCACCCCAATTATAATGAGATATTTGGAGATAGTGTAAGAATGTGAGTGAGCAAAAGGCTGACTAGAAAAAAAAATCAAGGTACTGATTTCTGATTAAGACCCCAAGAGGAGTTGCTTTTCCATCCCCTCCTTGAGGACTATCTCTTTCTGTCTTCTTTGGACAATATCTTCTTTTGTAAAGGAAAGACAGTGTCACAATGATCCCAACAGTCATCTGCTCACCCTTAAGTTCTTGTGATTCCTCCCCTAGTGAGTTGCTATCTGGTTTGCTGTCTGACTAGCAGGGCTCCAGGAATTCTGGTCTTAGCCTGGTCCAGAAAACATATCACATATAGATCCCAGTTAACTGACGGGTAAGTAACCAACATTGGTTCCTCAATGACCATCAGCAAATGATGTTTGAGGTATGAGGAGTATTGTAAAGTTTAATGTGCACCACAGAGGACTCACACAATGACTCCAGTAAGCAATTACCATGGAAGTAAATGCAAGCAGTTATTTAACTCTAAGACGCACCCTGAAAAATGGATGGTCCACTCAGTCACTAAACGCCATAGCTGGCCTTTTCTGCCCATTCATGCCAAGCAGTGCTCCCAGAGGTAGGCATGTTGTCATGGGAACCATTTGTCCCCTCCATGCAATTCAGTGCCTCCCCCTATAGCCTCCAAACACAGAGATCATCCTTAAGACCCTCTCATGCCCAGGTCTAGTGCTAACTCCTCCACATGTCCTTGTACCAGTCTCTCAAATCTTAGCAATCCCTTTTCAGTCATGCTTATGAATCTGAGTTTAGAGAGAAGATAGGGCTTCAACCCCCTGGAAGATGATCTGCTTTAGCAGCCCCCTCTTCCAGTGGCTTGGGCGTGTGTGTGTGTGTGTGTGTGTGTGTGTGTGTGTGTGTGTGTGTGTTCGCATTCAGTATTCTTAGATGCTCATGTCCCTCCCTATGGATGAGACTGGTGCTCCCTTTAGATGAACAAGCGTCCTCTCCCTGTGAGAAGCTTCTCATTCCCCAAAGGATATTGAAATTGCACAGGTTTTTTTCTTCTCTGACTCAGTGTCTCTATCCATATTTTTGCGACATGTATCATTGTATCTACCTCCTGTCACCTCATAGAAAGGACAGGTATTTCCTTTGTCTCCTGTCTCCCGTCTTATTTTCAGTGTGCATGGGGGGATATGGAAACTTCTGGAAACAGTTGGTTCATCTTTGTGCACTGAGAGCCGTTGACACATAGTTTGGTGGGAACATACTTGCTAGCAGAGGAAAATGATCTCAGGGAAAGGAAAACAATGATTGTGCAGGAGGGAGAGGAGAGCATTGCGGTGCCTCATACTTGTGTGGGTGAAAGAGTTGACCTCAGCACAAGGGGAGGTGTTGACCTTGGCTGGAAAAGTGGATATTTCTATCGTAGTACAAAAGGGAAGGGAGAGAAAAACAGCATTATGTGTAGGAAAGTAAAAGAACATTTAGAGCATCTCGTACAACTTCTTTTGATTGCTTCCATTTTCCTTTCAGAGCATCAAAAACTGTATTAATCAGCTAAGAATAAGAATTGGAAGATTTTGTGGATGGAGCAAGAGTACATCAGATAGGGAGCTTACCTTACAAGCAACCAACCTAGGGAGAAAAGGGCTGGCACCCCATATGGTCTCCAAAGTACTTCCAGGAGTGATCACTGAGTGCATATTCAGGAGAAGACCCTGAGCACTGGGCCTTCTGGATGTGGCTCCAAAACCAAATAGTGGGAAAATTAAAAAAAAATTCTCAAAGATATTTATTTATTTTTAAATATTTTTTAATTTATTGAATCATCATGAGAATAGTTACAAAGCTTTCGAGTTTAAGTCTCGGTCATACAATGATCAAACACTCATCCCTTCACCAGTGCACATTTTCTACCACCAAGGACCCCAGTATAAGAACTCCAATATACCACCTCCCATCCCACCTCTCCCCCTGCCTGTGTGGCAGAAGATTTGCACTTTACTCTCTCTTCACTTTGATCATATTCAATATTATGACAAAAGACCCACCATTATTATTTGGAATTTCCCCCCAAAATCAGACCTGTCGAAAAGGAATCATTAGATAATTTGTTTTCTATCGCTGATTATGAAGAGCATAGGATGTTGCATGGCTGCAATAGCGGCCACGTGATTTTGGAATTCTGATATTTTAGTATTAAGTCTGGAGGAATTTCTGCCAAAAGTTGCTGGGTTCAGAGATTGGTCTGTGTGCTTCTGGGATCATGGCCGTTCAGGAGCCGCAAAGATATTTATTCTTAATTTCTAAAACAAAAAAAAAATCAGTCACTGCGATTTACAATACTGCTAGCAATAGGGATCCATGCATACAATCTTCTGATCCTATACTTTTCAGGGTGCCCACTTCCCCCCCAACATTATCAGGATATCCCCAGTGAAAGCCTCCTCTATCTGCTACCTCCATCACCTTCCTGTCATGGTGAGCTCAGTGCTGTAGAAAAGTCCTTAGGTTCTGTTGCCTCCAGCCCTTTGTTATTCCCTTAACAAGCTTCTTCATATCCCATATATGAAAGAGGTTATCATGTATCTGTTCCTATCATTTAGACTGATATCGCTCAGTATGATACCCTCCAATCTCATCCACATAGTGACACATTGCATGATTTCATCTTCTCTTAAAGCCAAGTAGTATCCCATGATATTGATGCCACAAATCCACATTTCCGTAGAGTGTAACTAATCAGATAGCAGAAACAGCTAAGGGGTGGGGACAGTGACACAGATAAGCTCAGGTATTATAGGGGGGTGCTTTTGCTGCTGTTTCACTTAGACTCAGACTGCAGAGGTGTCCTTATGTGCCCCATCAACCAAAGGCTGGTTTGGTGAAGACACCCGGTGCTCCATTTGCTATTCTCACTGGCTGTCCACAAGAATCTGAAGTTAAACCTGCTGCAATAATGTGTCTAATGTGGCATTTGGGTCAGTGGTAGGTCACATATGACAGTGGTCCCAAGGTTCCTATAAACTAGTGATGTAACATCTAGTGTTTACTACACCTCTGAATGTTCCATTTGTGTAATATGTTGTTTGTCTCAGTCTAGCCTTACAAAATCCACTGCTTATTCTGCACTTGCATGAGGAAGTTGCCCAATGCCATGCTCCTCACTATGTGTCCCTTTGGTGAAGACACAAGACAGGCAACCTTCACTTCAGCAGAACTGCAGCTGGGAAACCAGATGGCTTTGCCTTTTCCCTCCAAGTCAGTCTTCATGGAAGGGCACCCTCTGCTGGAGAGGTGAGGGAAACAGGAAGTTAAAAATTAAGCCCCTGCTGGGCCAGGCTAAGGAGGGTTAATATTCAAAACAAATATGTTAAAGAAAAAATGTTAAAGAGTACATTCCAATGGTCATGGGCATAGGACAATGAGTTCAATAGTAAATAATATTCTAATGTTCAATAAAGTACAAATCAAAATCAAAATGAGATACTGCCACATGCCTCCGAGAATGACTGTTATCTAAATGGGGAAAAATAAGCAAATAAGTGTGAGCAAGGATGTGGAAAGAATAGAACTCTGTTTTGTTGGTAGGAATACAAAATATTGTACATTTCACTTTATGGAAAAGAGTTGGAAGTGTTCTCAAAAACTTAATATAGAAAGGCATTGCTAATAGATAGGATAAGAATTGGTGAATATATTCTTTTGCCATTATAAAACACACACACTATATATACATATATATATATATATATCACTATATCACTGTCATCCCGTTGTTCATCGATTTTCTAGAATGGGCACCAGTAACATCTTCATTCAACCCAGCCTTGAGATTTTAGCAGCTTCTCCTTACTCATCCTTCCCAGTGATGCTGTATTGGAGGCTCTTTCAGGATCAGAGGAATGAGGCCCGTTATTGCTACTGTTTTGGGCATATCGAATATACCATGGGGAGCTTGCCAGGGTCTGCCATGCGGGCGGGGTACTCTCAGTAACTTGCTAGGCTCTCCGAGAGGGGCAGAGAATGTATATGCATATATATATGCATATATATGCATATATACATATATATATATATATATATATATAGTCTGGAAGAAAAGGTATGAGAAGTGAAAGCACAAGATGGGAAGGTTCTGGAAAGATTAGAAACTGTACCAAGAATGGGGAGGGATGTGCGGGCTAAGGCACATGTCATAGGTTGTCGAGCAAGTTGAAGCGGGTGACGAGTCACCAGTCAGCGTGGGGCCCGAGGAGAAACGTCACTCTGGGGTTCAGCCCTTCCTTCCACAGCCATTGCCACAACTGGGTGATGCCCTTGGCTCTTGGGATGGAAAGATGCATCATGAGAACCACGGGCAAGGGCAGAGTCAAAGCAAACAGGTAGAGAGAAAGAACGGGGCCTCTCGTGGACAGTATGCCAGTACATCCACTGTAATGACCAGCCCGACTCTGGAGACACCCCCCGCAACCCCTGCCCAGAGCGGCAAGGGTTCTGAGAGTAAAATGAATGTTTGGAAAGTTTCTGGGAATATGGGGTGACTCCGAGTTGTATCTCCTCGCCTGGTCAGATTTCACACCTAGAACTTGATACTCTGAGATGCTGAGGTCTTTGGCAAGAAAACTCAGGGAGGGCTCCTGAGTTTTGATGGCATGCGGTGGCCGTGGGTTATTTTAACTCTGACAGAAGAGTTAGATGTCAACTGTTTTGAAGTTTTCACTGCATCCTATGCCACCAATATTTCACCTTCATTTTGTCTTTCCTGCTGTGGTAAACTCTTTGAGTTTTACTCATCTAAAACCATTGAGTTTCATGGGGCCACACCAATATATAGTGGGCAGGGCATTTGTATTGCATGCAGCCAACCCAGGTTCGAGCTCCAGAATCCCATGGTCCCCCGAACAATGCTAGGAGTAATTTCTGAGTGCAGAGCCAAGACTTACCCTTAAGCATCGCTGGATGTGACCCCAAAGGCAAAAAAAAAAAAGATGAATAAATAAAAATAAAATAAAATCAGTGGATTCCCCCTTCAGTATTTTTGCTGGTCATAGAGACCTCTATATGAGTTGTTTCACTTCTATCTTTTATTTTTCTGAGCTCAGTGCCTTCGGCTTGGCACTGCTCTCCTAGAAAAATCAGAGGTCAGGGTCTTGCCCTTTCAGGATGCTCCTATCTTCACCACCTGGGCTGCTTGGAAAATGAAACTCAGTCCCTATATTCCCTGCAACTAGGCTTGCCTCTGTGCTTCTTTTCCAAAAGAGGCTTTCAAATGCGCTTGCATTTGGAAAGTGAAGCCTTTAATCATTTCTGGAAAACATTAGTCATTATTCAACAAACTCCCGCTGTCCGCCTTTCCTGGGACCCCAGCTGTGCGTGTCTTTGACTTTCTTCCAATCCTGAGCACTCTTTGTGAGATTTGCTCCCTTCCATCTCACCATGTTTCTTCTGGCCTATTTCCAGTTATCCTTATTCTGTCTCTTCCCGCCCCCCGCCCCAATGCCATAAAATATAATTTTTAGTATATCCCAATGCATAGCAAGATAGGAATAATGTATTACTGAGTTCTGGGAAGTATTCTTTTCCAGACTTTCAATTTCTGCCTAGTTCCTTGCTCAGCAGAAAGATGGAGAGAGCTCCCTGAGGTTCCCTTAATTAGGACACTAATCCCACTCTTGGGGGCTCCACCCTCATGACCTAGTCTGGTCCCAAAGGCCCAGCTTTGTATATTCTCTCTCTTGAGAGTTAGGATTTCCACATATAAATTTTGGGAGAACACAAACATTCCCCTAAAGATGGCAAAGGCTCCCAGTGACACAAAACCTTGGAATCCTGCCTGTAACAGTTTCAGGGACCATAAATGCTTTCATCATGCAATTTTCTACTTATCTTTCTCTTGCTATGTTGTAATTTGAGGCTGAAAGAAGCTTGATTTTGTTATCCACTGTGTGCCTGGAATGCATCAAGTGGCCAGAAAGGATTTCTCCTAGCTAATAAAAGAAATATTGGGTGATTATGGGCCATGCTTCTGCTATTAAACGCAACCATTTACTTCTTCATTTAGTTTCAGTTCTAGAATCTGTTTTCCCCAAATTTGCAGTATCACCTATTTATCTGCTAATCACTTGGTGAAGTTTGAAAGGATAACTCTATTGTAATAAATAAAATTGGTCTATCATTTTTTTTTGCTCATATCAGATCCACTTTTTTTTTGTCCGTGATTAATATTACTTCTGACCCAGGAAATCCCAGGATAGTTCTTTTATTGTGTGCCAGAATTGTATCATGTGCCAGACACTGTATGATATTACTTCTGACCCAGGAAATCCTAGGAAATTCCGCATAGTTCTCTTTCATCGTGTGCCAGACACTGTATTTGAAAAAACACTGTGTATAATATCTCCAAGGGGTGGCCAAGGAGAGGCCCCGACAGTTCTTCCCCATCTGCTCGCTTTCTTGTGGGCCCCAAGCTGCTCCCCCTGCTGGGATGGGCCCAGTCATGGGGCACGCAGAAGGAGGAAATGAAGGTCAAGCTGGTTGGTTGATCAGATGCCGTCTATTCCATTCTCCCCACGTTCCTGCCTCAGTATGTCTAAGCTTCCCATTCTAGTCTCACACTGCCCCTCATTCCTGTCTCCTTCTGTCTATTCCGCTCATCTCTCAGTGCTCTATCGTGCAGCCTGGGTTCTCTCTCTCCACGTGCCTACTCCTGTATTCTTCTTCTACATCCTTCCCTCTCTGTTCCTCTTGCTAATCTCTTCGCACTTCATCTTGCTGCCTTGCACTCTCTCTCATTTCTTCAACTCTCTTGTCTCTCCAACTCTCTCCCTCCCCAGCACTCTGGGCTGACACTGCATCCAACCAGGTAGCCAAATCAGTATAAGAAAGCCCTTCCTGACTATCAGGCTCAAGGGCTGAAACATCACCTAGGGGTATTCCAAAGCCCTTCCTGACTGCCCAGGGGCAAAATACCTCTTAAGGTGTTTTTATCATTTCCTCAGTCCAATAACTCAATCAACATCTTAATACTAGTTATTTTTGTCTGGACACAGTAAGAGATACATTGAGGCTTGTAGGGCAGCTCTCCTGGGGACATCTTGCCACAGACTCAGACTACAGTGCTCAGGCCAGATTAATCATTTCTAACCCTAGCAGTGTCAGAATCTAGTTATTACTTTTTAGATCATGACAGCATTTGCCCATAGCAAGCTCTTAACTTATAGTTAATCATTTAGCACTTTGGCCAGGCCCATTCAATGCCAGGGTAGGACATAGCTTACCGCTTGCCATGGTTCCATTCAGTCCCTGAATTAGTAAGGGCAGCTGAGGCTTAGGTTGAGAGAACAGATGCCCAGGAGGAAAATAACACTGAGAGTCACATTACAAAAGCATAGGATATACTGTCTTCTTGTGCCCATCCAAAAAGGACATTGCTCTGTATTAACTATGCAAAGGACGTAAGGAGAAGGAAAAGACAATATTTACAAGTCAACAGAGCACAAAGAAGAAGTTACAAATAAACACAGAGGAATGGGAGCACTGTGATAGGAGCAACCCAATGAACCTAAACTACCTGAGGTTATGCAAGAAGCACAAAACACTATAATCCTACACTTTTGGTCAACCAATGAAGTAGAAATAATTTTTGCTTTGAAAGTTTATAAGTCTGTAACTCTACCTCACTGTGATTCATTAAAAAATAAAGAAAATTTTTAAAATTTAAAAAAAAAGAAGAAAGGAAGAAAGGGGATTACATAATGCCACCATTACAAAAAATACTTTTTGTAATTTATCATTAGAGTTTCCTTAATATTTTTTTTTTATTTTATTGAAACACCGTAAAAGAAGTTGCAAAGTTTTCTGTTTAAGTCTCGGTCATTCAATGATGAAACACCTGACCCTTCACCCTGCACATTTTTCACCACCAAAAACCCCAGAATACTCTCCATCCTACATCCTCACCCTACCTGTGTGACAGACGATTTCCATGTTACTCTCTCTCTACTTTGATTACATTCAATATTTCAACACCAGACCCACCATTTTTATTTGGGATTTTACCTCAACACTCAGATCTGCCGAAAAGGCAACATTAGACAATTTGTTTTCTATTGCTGATTATGAATTGCATATGATGATGTGTGGCTGCTATTGCAGTGGCACAATTTTGGAATTCTGAAGTTTTAATAATTAAATCTGGAGGGATTTCTGCTAAAAGCCACTGTGTTCCGAGCTTTGTTTCTCAGTCTCTGGGATCATGGCAGATAAACAGCTAGATCAGCAGCCAGAGGGCTGGTTAGTGGGCGGCAACTCCAAGGTCTTGTAGGGGTGGGGGAGGGGGAAGGGCCAGCTCTGTCCCCATCCCATGAGGCCCCACATCCCTCGTCACTGTGGGCCCTTCCCTGGCTGTCCCTAGGCCTCTGGAAGATGGCATCAGCGACCAAGTCACCAGGGCAAATAGGCCAAAGCACATAACCCCTTCCCACCTGGGGTGGTCAGGCGCCAGAATCCTAATGCGTAGTGTGGACGCATTTCTGCCAAAAGCCACATGTTTGGTATTCAGCAATACAATGATCGATCATCCATCCCTCCACCAGTGCGAACTTTCCACCACCAATATCCCCATTATCCCCTCCTTTACTATTTCAATCCTTACCCCGCCTCTACGGCAGACAATAGTTCAGATACTCTCTCTAGTATTGGGCATTATATTTTGCTTGGATATTCCTACCGCCATTCAAGCTTGCCTCCTAGGGGCAGATGCTAGATCACCTATTTTCCATTGCTCAATTGTATATTAGGAAAAGTCACGCGGCTGCTTCTGTGGCTGTGCCGTTTGGAGAAATAATCCTGATTCCCACATATGGAGCCATACTTGTAGAGGCTCATGGTTGCCAGGATTCCATCTGGAGACAGTGGGGAGACGGCACCTGCTCTTTCTGGGGCACCCCAGTGATATCGGCTTGGTTTGGGACCAGGAGCATTCTCCAGTGTTGTGGTGCCCACCGGCCAGGGTTCTTCACCGCTGAGTGTCTTTTATAGTTTCTTAAAATGTGAGATTATATAGGCTTTTTTGTTGTTGGTCTTTTGTCTTTGTTTAATAATATTAACTTTATTACGAATTATCTTTATAATAAGTAAAGTAAAGGCCCTCCCGTTGTTCATCGATTTGCTCAAGCGGGTCCAGTAACGTCTCCATTGGAGATTTTGTTGTTACTGTGTTTGGCATATCGAATACATCACGGGTGGCTTG
>JAOXYA010038254.1:0-12683 GCA_028565675.1 Sorex palustris
TGTTGTTACTGTGTCTGGCATATCGAATACTCTCGGTAGCTTGCCGGGCTCTCCGAGAGGGGCAGCGGAATCGAACTTGGGTCGGCCATGTTGGCTGCGTGCAAGGCAAACGCCCTACCGCTGTATCAGTCATCTTAATTCTTTTATATTATTTTTAATGAGGTTTACACAAGACTAGCACTGTAGCACTGTCTGTAGCACCTGTAGCACTGTCCTCCTGTTGTTAATCAATTTGCTTGAGCGGGCACCAGTAACGTCTCCATTGTGAGATTTGTTGTTACTGTTTTTAGCATATCGAATGCTTCACAGGTAGCTTGCCAGGCTTTGCTGAGCAGGCAGAATACTCTCGGTAGCTTACCGGGCTTTCCAAGAGGGGCGGAGGAATCGAACCCGGGTTGGCCACGTGCAAGGCAAACACCCTACCTGCTATGCTATCATTCCGGCCAAGTTATTTGTATTTTTTAAGGGCTATGTTTCCACACCACACACACCTCCAAAGTCCCAGCATCCCAAGACCACCATCCACAGGCTACTTTCAGTCTGCTTAGCCCGTTGTTTTTTTGTTTTGTTTTGCTTTTTGGGTCACATCTGGTGAGGCTCAGGGGTTACTCCTGGCTCTGCACTCAGGAATTACTCCTGGTGGTGCTCGGGGGATCACATAGGATGTTGGGAATCGAACCCGGGTCTGCCTTGTGCCAGGCAAATGCCCTACCCACTGTGCTATTGATCCAGCCCTTCTTAGTCCGTTCTTGGTAACCTGAGTCTTATTGTTAGTTTAAGTGGTTGTTTTCATTGGGAAGTGTTTCTTCTCTTGCTTTATTAATTCATATGTTACATGTAAGTGAAATCATTCTGTATGTTTTCCTCCTGCGACACTATTCTTGGCTTCACTCTCCAATTCTATCCACGTTGTTGCAAAAGACAAGATTCCATCTTTTCTTACAGCTGAGGAGTATACACACACACACACACACACACACACACACACACACACCACATCTTTTTTTTCACTCATCTATTGATGGTCTTGTTATAAATAGCAATGAACATAGATGCTTTTATGTTTTCTTGAATTTTTTGTATTCTTTGTATTTTTCATTCTTTTTAAATTTAAAAAAATTTTAATTTTATTTATTTTATTCTTTATATTTTTTTTGTCTTTTATATTCTTTGGATAGAAACCGAGGAGTGAAATTGCTAGTAGTTCTATTATTAACTATTTTGAGAAATCTACATACTGTTTTCCTTGGAGGCCAAACTAATTTACATTCCCAGCATGAACGTAACCCTCAGTAAGTGAGGGTTCCATCACATCTACACCCCCACCAGCACTTGTTTCTAGTATTTTTGATGTAGGCCATTCTGTCTTGTGGTCTCAATGTCATTTTTATTTGCATTTACCAGATTATAACTGACGATGAGCATTTTTTTCATGTGCTTGTTTGCCATATGCATATCTTCTTTGCTCAACTCTTCTCAACACTTTTTCATGAGATTGTTGATATTGTTGGAGTTTTGCAAATATTTTATACTTTTTTGATATTAGCCCTTTGTGAGATATATAGCATGTGACTATTTCCTCCTAGCAGTGTGATTGCTTTTGTTTTAGTAGATTTTTCTTTGTGCAGTTTTTTTTTTAGTTTGATGTGATCTCAGTGGTTTATTTTTGCTCTTATTTCCTCTTCTTTCCTTCCTTCTTTCCTTCCTTCCTTCCTTCCTTCCTTCCTTCCTTCTTTTTTTCTGTAAAGGAAACATTGCCCATAGCAACAGAATTCAGAGTAATAAGAATTTGCTCTTGTTTTCACTGCCCTTGGACTCAAATCTAAAACCATGGGTATCTAAGTCTTGAATTAATTTTTATTAATTTTTGTGCATGGTGTTGAGATAGTGGTTCAATTTTATTGTTTTGCAAGTGTTGAACCAGTTTCCCCAATACCATTTGTTGAAATAGTTTTCCTTTGTCTATTTTATGCTACTAACTCTTTTGTCACAAATTAGCTGTCCATATGTCTGAAGGCTTCTTTCTTTTTTTTTTTTTTTGCTTTTTTGGGTCGCACCCAGCGATGCTCAGGGGTTGCTCCTGGCTCATGCACTCAGGAATTAACTCCTAGCGGTGCTCGGGGGACCATATGGGATGCTGGGAATCGAACCTGGGTCGGCCATGTTGGCTGTGTGCAAGGCAAACGCCCTACCCGCTGTGCTATCGCTCCAGCCCCTGAAGGCTTATTTCTGGGATCTCAATTCTATTATGTTGGTCTGAGTTACTGCTTTGATCAAATACCACAGTTTGTATTACTTATAGCTTTATAATATAGTTTTATGCCAGGGAATATAATATGTTAATTTTCAGTTCCTCACTTAAGGCTGCTGTCTGCTGTCTTATTGGCTTTCTTTCTGGCTGTTTTCCCCAGTGGTGGAAGTGGGGTGTTAAATGATCGCACTGTGGTTTTATCTTTGTTCAGTCCTAATTGTGGTTGCTTTACGTATTTGATGTCCCTTTATGTGCTGCATGTATGTTATTAAGTATCAATTCCTCTTAACATATTGATCTCTTAGTCATTATATAGCCTTGTATACCCTTGTTTTTAATTCTTTTTCTTATTACCTTTTTAATTTGAAATCTGTTTTGTCTGATATATGTCTGACAGTTCCTGACTTTTTCAGTTTACCATTTGACTCTATTATTATCTCACAGTCTTTGGCCTTGAGCCTGTGTTTATCACGACAGAGCAAACAGGCATCCTCCAAATCTGTCTGATCACTCTGTGCCTTGATTGGTGAGTTCAGAAAATTGACATTTAATAACTTTATTGATATGAAGACTCTTTTTTGGGGGGTAATACCCGGAAATGCTCAGGGGTTACTGCTGGCTCTGCACTCAGGAATAACTCCTAGCGGTGCTCAGGGGACCATACGGGATGCTGGGAATCGAACCTGGGTTGGCTGTGTGCAAGGCAAATGCCTTACCTGCTGTGCTATTGCTCCAGCCCCTGAAGATTCTTTTTTCCATTTTCCTATCTAGATTCTGATGTTTTATCAGATTCTTTTTTTTGAACTTTAATTTCCTCTTTGACATTTAACAAAAGTCCCTAGTTTATTCTGAAAACCTCTATTATTACTTTCTATAATTCCCTTCACTATATCATTGTATCACTGTCATCCCATTGTTCATTGATTTCCTCGAGCAGACACCAGTAACATCTCTATTCGTGCTAGCCCTAAGATTTTAGCAAGTGCCACATTGGAGGCTCTTTCAGGGTCAGGGGAATGAGATCCATCATTATTATTGGGTTTTGGCATATCAAATATGCCCCGGGGAGCTTGCCAGACTCTACCATGCAGGCAGGATACTCTCGGTAGCCTTCTGGGTTCTCAGAGAGCGAGAACTAGACAATAAGAAGCAGAGCCAATGAATCACTCAAATTTCTTTTTTTTTTCAAACTATGCTTAACATCATGTTTTTATTTTTGTGTACCTCTTTGAAGGGATCTGATGAACCCATTTTCCTTTTCTTTTACAAACTGTTTTGATAAAGAACAGCATCACTGAATGATATTTTTTTTTTGGAAAATAAGCTATCTGGATTTTATATAGCAAAGATTATCAAAAATTTTTAAGTATTATTTGTTTGATGTTTGCTATGACACTACATTAAAGCAAACATGTTTAGGTAGCAAACTTTTAATGAGGATTAAAAACATAATAGGATATTATGTTGCTGTCCTCTGAGAAATGGAATCTGTACAAGTGCATGATACAGCAGGCAATCAAGAAAAGAAATAATAAACAGAGCAGAATACACAAAGACCAAAAGGTCTCAGTAGTCAAGCTGGCTTCCTATCTTTAAGCATGTGTTATTATGGGAATTAAAATGGATGCCCTTCTAAAGGGCAAAATAAATGTTCAGAAAAATCAAACATTTGCATCAAGCCACTGAATCCCATCCCTCAAATGACTGAGAAGCACAGGCAGGGAGCCATTTCTTTACTAGTTAGAAATGACACAAGAGGCCAAAGGGGCCAGATTGAAGCAGAAACTCCGCAGGCCCATATGCCAGGAGGTGAGTCAGACAAGGTGTTATAGGCAAGAGGGAATAGAGACAGCAGTTCAAGTTGGTGTACAGGAAAAGGATTTTAAATCCAAAAAGATGTGAAGGAGCACACAAGTATGTGAAGATCAGACAGGGAGGAGGATAACTGGAGATCAGATTCTGCCCCTCTAATCAATACTGATTGATTACTTAGATGATCATTAACTAGCAGTTGTTGTTTTTGTGAGCTCTAGGTATATCTGCTAGCAAAAAAGTTCGCAGTCTAGAAAAAAAACTTTTTTAGCCTTAGATAACATATGCTGCTTTGGGGTATTTTCCTGCCATGCTGAAGTGTGTGGTATGGTTCATCAATCTCAGACCTCCCACCTGCAAACTCCACCTACTAGCCCTTTGAGTTAGCTTCTCTGAACCTACCTTGATGAGTTTTTGTAGAATGCTTTTCAAAAAATTTTAATTATTTTATATGAGCGATAGCACAGCAGGTAGGGCATTTGCCTTGTTCGCAGCTGACCCAGCCAACCCAGGTTCAATTCCTCCGCCCCTCTCGGAGAGCCTGGCAATCTACCAAGAGTATCTCGCCCCCACGACAGAGCCTGGGAAGCTACCTGTGACATATTCGATATGCCAAACACAGCAACAACAAGTCTCACAATGGAGACATTACTGAGCCTACTTAAGCAAATCAATGAACAATGGGAGGAGAGTGCTATATATATATTATTAATATTATATTTTATATTAATAATTCTAACACCATAATTTACAAATTTGTTCATAATACAGTTGATTCAGGCATATAAAGTTCCAACATCAATCCCACAACCAGTGTGATCTTCCCTCCATCAGTGTCCCCAGTTTACTTCCCAATCCCCTAAGTCTGCTCCTTTAGCAGGCACAACCCAATTTGATTTATGTTGCTTGTTACAACAAAATGGAATCATCAGAAAATTGATCAATAAAAGTCAATCTGTGTTGGGGCTGGAGTGATAGCACAGAGGGTAGGGTTTTTGCCTTGCACGTGGCCAACCCAGGTTCGATTCCCATATGATCCCTTGAGCACTGCCAGGAGTAATTCCTGAGTGCATGAACCAGGAGTAACCCCTGTGCATTGCCGGGTGTGACCCAAAAGGATAAAAAAAAAGTCAATTTGTGATAGCCGTTGTATCTCACAATGGTGTTATTACAGTCATTGTCTGAGGGTTTACCAAGGTGGTTGATACTGAGTGAAGCCTTGGAGTTATTGTTTTTGTTCAGTGAGCTTGGTGGGCTTCTAGCAACATTCCCATCAAATGTGTCTTGCTCGTAGTGGGTTAGGAAGAGGTATTGAGCATGTGTATTCTAAGAAGGCCATGGTGTTTTAAGCTCACACATCAAACTCCCTTGGACAGTTTGGCGGCTTGGTAAGGTTCAGTTGTGAAGCCGGGCTGTTTATAATGTAGAGGAGGTCAGGTGAGGCAGCTACTGGCCCTAATAGAAAAGAAGATCTGCCTACCCCTATTCCAAGATAGCCACAGAGTTTTCAGCCCAGGAATAGATCTACCTGGGATTATTTGACTCTTTTATTTTTAAAATTTTTAAAAATGTTTCTTTTAAAGTTCCACATGTGCAAGGTCAAAGACATTTTTTTTTTAACTCATCTCTTTTTATTACTCCCAGTTTTCTTTTTAACCAAGGTTGGCTTTTCTTTCACAATTTCTGCTTTGAGAATCTAGAAGGGGAAAAGCCTCTAAATCTTAGTTGCTGGAAAGAAAATCTTATTCCTTGCCTTTTCTTGCTTATAGTCCCTGGGTAAGAGATACATTGCTTCTTATGGATGGATTTGCTTCACCTGCCACTCACAGACCTGATATTAGGGAAACCCTGCATAGCACTGCACTGTCCTCCCGTTGTTCATTGATTTGCTCGAACGGGCACCAGTAACCATAGTCTCCATTGTGAGACTTGTTGTTACTGGTTTTGGCATATCAAATACACCACAGGAAACTTGCCAGGATCTGCCATGCGGGCAGGATACTCCCAGTAGCTTGCTGGGCTCTCCAAGAGGGACAGAGGGATTGAACCCGGGTCAACTGTGTGTGAGGCAACCACCCTACTCATTGTGCTATTGCTCCAGCCCTATTTTGAATTTTCAAACTTTTGAAACCCTCCATCTTAGAGAATTTTCTGACGCGCAAAGCCTCTACCTTTCCTGTGGCAGAAAAGAGAGTAGAAAATTCCTTATGTGTGTTTAAATGCTCAGTTGGAGCTGCTTCTGGGTTCCCATTTTCTTGCTCCTTTTTAGATACATGGCTCCACTCAACTTGCAATGACTTAAGAAAGAAAGAGATGCAGAGTGTTACTGGGTGAATGCTTCTGGTACATAGGAGAATGGAATCATATATGACGAGATGAAAATGTTTTCTGGAGTAGCTTGAAAAGAATCATAACTAGGGTGATGATTTGCGTCACTTTTAATAGCCCCAGTTAGCTATTTCTAGTTTTTAGCCAGATGTCACTTCCCAGTCAGATCATTTTCTCTCATGTCATTTCATGCTTTTTGTACGTTGCTTTTCCTACACTACGTTGTTGTTTAAAAGTTCTTGCTCCCACTCAGGAAGTGCTGATGTTTCCCCATGACAAACAGAAATTGCAGTTCTGGAATCTGTTTTGTGTTTCAGAAGTGAGATGTGTGGTGGGTGGAATATTTGTGTATAGTAAACACGTGTACATTTAAAAATATTTTCTTTCTCCAAAAATATTTTCTTTTTAGGTGTATGTTTTTTTAGAAATTAAGAGCCAATGGTCAGGTAGATTCTTAGAATAGTCATCCTGATTACTTTATCCAAGTGTAATATAGAGGAGAAAGATCTGCCTTGGTGAAATGTTTTTATTTATTTCTTTGCACTTTATCCCCAGTGAATAAAGGGATCTTTGAGATTATAATTTATAGACCTTTAACATATCCCAAACATCTCTCTTGTTGAAGAGCAGAGGTGGGATTTGAAAGGTCATTAATCTAACTGAGACACTGGGGAATGTTCCATCAATAAGGTTAATGTATAGTGACTAGGTAAAGAGGCATTGAGGAGGTAGCCAACTACATTTGAAAACTAGAATTTATTTACATTTATATGCCAGTCATGGACTGGAACGATAGCACAGTGGGTAAGGCGTTTGCCTTGCAAGCGGCCAATATGGCCGACCTGAGTTTAATTCCTCTGCCCCACTCGAAGAGCCTGGCAAGCTACCGAGAGTATCTAGCCCGCACGGCAAATTCTGGCAAGCTCCCCGTGATGTATTCAATATGCCAAACACAGTAACAAGTCTCATGATGGAGATGTTACTGGGCCCGCTCGAGCAAATCGATGACTCATCAATATCTTGCAAGCCATTTTTCCACCTATAAAAGATGGGGTGGCATGGGGGATTTTGGCAAGAAGGGACTTCCCACCACAAAGGGTGCTTGGTGGAAACCATTTAAGAAGCTGGTGCAGGCATGGCAGTACTGCCAGCAAAGACCTCGCCTTGCATGCAGCTGACTCAGGTTCAATTGCCCACACCACAAAGGGTGGTTGTGGAGGCCCACAAGGAGGGATTGCTGAGCAGAGAGCCAAAAGTCAACCCTGAGTACTCCCAGGGTGACAGCCCCCCCAAAATAAAAATAGAGGTCCCCTATTAATAGCATAAAGGCCGACACTATTCAGTACCTGCACTAGTTTTACACACTGGTCTTGCATTTTGCAGTCAGCGGAGATTCCCAAGACAGTCACCCCCTCACCCTCCCGCCCTCCCCTGGTCACGCTACTCACGTCTGTCTCCGCTTCTGCGTTTGCTGCTGGTCACCAGTGTCAGGGAACACCTGCTTCTCTCCAAACCCATTGCAGGAACCGTTGCTCATGAACCCCACCGTGCTGTCTTCACGGAACAACTTATTTTCCAAGACACCTCCAAGAGGGCCACTGGTTTTTCCACGAACAAAACCCTCTGGAACAAGCAGGAAGACAATTCAGTCCCCAAGGGAGACTCTGGGGAGGGGAAGAGCAATAGGACAGCGGGGAGGGTGCTTGTCCTGGACACAGCTGACCTGGTCACTCCCTGGCACCCAAAAGGCTCCTCCGAATTATGCCAGGCATCAGCCCTGAGCATCGCCAGGTGTGTAAACCAAAGAAAAAAAGATTCTTTGTGGGAACAAAAAAGAAGTGGAATAGGCCTTATGCTGCCGGTTTGCTTCTACAGAAATGGAAGCAGCTGCCTTGAATGAAGTCGGTCAGATTCCCGCAACCCACAACATCCCCTGAGCACGGACAAGAGTGTCCCTGAGCACAGAGTCAGGGGTCAGCCCCGAGAACCTCTGGGTGTGGACCATATGCCCCAAAGAAGAAGCTCCAAGGTAGCACAATGCCTGGCATGCCCATGGCCCAGAATATGTTCCTGGCCACCACTTCCCTGCAGCTGGACCCCGGGTGCAGCCCTGAGGCCCTGAACACTGGAGAGACCAACCAGCACCGTTAGGGTCACAGCTAGAGCCAGAGGTGCTAGCAGTGGCCCTGACAACCCTCTCCATCACAGTGTGGCCCCAAATCAGAGAAAAGGCAGTTAAGGCATGAACCTGGCGGCCTGCCCGGGAAAGTCCCGTGCCTGGGCCAGGGTGCCCAGAGACAGGCCCCTCCTTCCCGGCAGCCCCGTTCCGTGGCCCCATCGGGAACACGGGCAGCGGGCTCTGTGCCCTGAGCTGTGGGGAGGGGTCACAGCCTCAGCCTCACCCACGAAGGCCAGGTGCCTGCAGGCCTCCAGCATCACGTCTCTGTACAGGCGCCTCTGGGCAGGATCCAGCAAAGCCCACTCGGCCCGGGTGAAGTTCAAGGCCACGTCCTCAAAGGAGACCGACTCCTGAAACACACACAGATGCCAATCAGCCAGGGCCCCTCTGCACCTCTGGGGGCAGGGGCACTCAGGGGGTGACAGTAGGGTCCTGGGATCTACCTGAAACCCCCAGGGCCCCTGCGGGAAACACCAGGATGTGTGCAGAATGCAATGGTCAGTGGCAAGTGTTGGGAGCCACGAGCCACCACAGCGCCCGGCACAGACACGTATGGACAACTCTGAGGGGTCTGCCAAAAGAGTGACAGAGGGACAGGGCTGGAGCAAAAGCACAGCAGGGACAACACTTGCCTTGCATGTGGCAGACTCGAATTTGATCCCCAGCACCCCCTGGGCTTCCCCACCACCTCCGGGAATGATCCTCAAGGACAGAGCCAGGAATAAACCCTGAGCAGCACCAAGTGTGACCCAATAAACAAAAAAGGTGTAGGGGGTGACAGGAGCCTGACAAACCATCATCAGCCTACTCAAAGACCAGTCTTTCCCTTTTACGCCCCAAAATTGGTGGGAAGAACCTCAATGCATCGTGTGAGAAAACCCACTTCACATTACAAAGACCAAGACCAAGGTTCCTGTGATAAGCCGATGCCAAAGAAGAAGCTTCTGGGCCACTCCTCAGACCCCAGGAGACTCGCTGCTCAGACAGCTACTCCTGGTGACCCCGCAAGATTCCCTAAAGGCTTGAGGGGAACAGGGCTGTTTGTGGATGCAGGACTAAATGGCCAACAAAGGTTCATCACGAGACTTGCCTATGGGGTGGGGGCAATGGCACAGGGGGAAGGTTGCTGGCCTGGCACACACAGGATCCCTGACATTCCATAGGGTCCCCCCAGAACCACCAGCCGTGAGCCTGAACACTGTCGGTTGTGGCCCCCAAACCAAAAATAATGAATCACCAAGGGTCAGTGATTCATTCTTCCTGTCTGCACCAACGAAGTCCCCTTAAGAGCCCCCAAGGGAAGGCAGGGACCGTTTCCGAGTGGAACATGGACATGATCTTGAGCACAGACCCCACGCCCCTCGTCTCTGGCTGTCATCGCTGTACCCTATCTGGCTGCCGTCAAATCTCAGCCTTGGAGCCTGGAAGGGTTGGGGGAGTAGGAGTCACCACAGTGGTGAACCCCACCCCAGAGAAGACTGGAGGGGTGGTAATTTCCCCCACTATCTGCAATATAGAAACTGCAAAGGAGGGGAAGGGGAGTCAGGATAGTGGGGAGCACGCTGGGTTCGATCTCAGCATCCCCTGCGGGCCCCCAGCCATGCCAGGAGTGACCTCTGAGCACTGTCAGTTGTGACCCAAAAAAACAACAGCAATGAAAGATTTGACATCATCCAAATACACAGGCCACCAGACCACATTTGTGCCATGAACGAAACAATCCCAAGAGCCCAGCGCAATCCTCACCCAGTAGACAGGGCTGCAGGGGGTGAGGTCAGCCCCTTTCCACTGGCTAGTCCACAGGGAGGACCTTGGGGTTACACGGGCTGAGTCAAGGTGGGCATCACGGCCTGTACAGAGTTGAAACCACTCACAGCCCTGTTAGCAGGGGCAAGAATATGGTCAGGAGCTGGGCACCAGGACTGGGCTGGTCGGGGGAAGAGTGCCCGGAGTCACCCACCTACCAACCAACCATGAAGACAGTGACTTAGAGCCTTGCCAGGAGTGACCCCCTAGTACAGAGTTCAGACTTAGCGCTGAACACAACTGGGTGAGGTCCAAAGACGACATCATCATCATCATCATCATCATCATCGTCATCATCATCGTCATCATCATCATCAAGGAATGAGCTCAAACACACCATCTTTCTTGAGCAAGTCAGAAGTCAGGGCACAGCAGGTCTGAGCATATGAAGAAGCTGCCGGGGCGTGGCGGGGGGGGAAAGGGGCTTCCAGGCTCACTGCAAGAAAAATAATGTGTGTGTGTTAGTACGCACGCACAGTCACTCCTGAGCGTGCATGGGTTCTTGAGAACGGATCTGCAGACAAAACTAAGATATTTAAGAAGTTCAATTTTATGGGGATGAAATAACAGAAGGCAGGAACCCGGAGCGATAGTACAGCAGATAGGGCGTTTGCCTTGCACGTGGCCGACCTGGGTTCGATCCCCGGCATCCCATAGGGTCCCCCAAGCACCGCCAGGAGTAATTCCTGTGTGTAGAGCCAGGAGTAACCCCTGAGTATCGCTAGGTGTGACCCAAAAAGAAAAAGAAATGACAGAAGGCAGATAGGGCACTTCAGCTGCATGCAAGGCAAGGCAGGCATTTGCCTTGCATGCGACTGACTTGGGTTCGATTCCCAGCACTCCAGAGGGTCCTCTGAGCAAATTCAGGAGTGACCTCTGAGCACAAAGTCAGGAATAATCCCTGAGTAGTGCTAGGTGTAGCCCAAAATATAAGCAACAATAACAAAAAGTTGATGTGATTAAAGAGTGCCTCTGACTTTTATTCACGGCTGCAAGTCAGAAAGTGCTGGAGGGGCTGGAGTGATAGCACAGCGGGTAGGGCGCTTGCCTTGCACGCAGCCAACATGGCCAACACAGGTTCAATTCCCAGCATCCTATATGGTCCCCCGAGCACCGCCAGGAGTAACTCCTGAGTGCAGAGCCAGGAGGAACCCCTGTGCATCGCCGGGTGTGACCCAAAAAGCAAAAAAAAAAAAAGAAAAAATAAAAGAAAGAAAGTGCTGGAAAGAATGACCTCCAGCAACCCAGACCCAGCAGAGAGTCTGGACTCCCCACAAGCACCAGAAACTGCAGCACCGGGACCAAGGTGTAAGACGGGGCCATTTAACAGAGTCGCCTCTCACCAGGCACAACAAGAATCGGGAAAGAAGTGGGGCGGAGAGAAAGTCGGGGAGAGGAGCACTGGCTTTGCTTGCAGGCGTATGACACGGATTAGATCCCAGGCACCCCATGGGTTCCCTGAGCACTGTCAGGAGTGATCCCTGAGCATCGCCAGGTGTGGCCCCAAAACCAGAAAAAAGAAATCGGTAAGGTCAGTAGCCCACCAAGGGTGATGCCTGAGCACAGAGCCAGGAGTCAGCTCTGAGCACAGACGGTGTGCATCACCCTCCTAAAATCAAAGAAACCCCAGCACTCAATCACTGTATACACTATTCGAGTGCAACAGTTGCACCCCAACAACGCAGTCGGGCCGCCCCGACCTGATCGGGGCGTCTGGGGTCAAGTTTCGCCCAGATCCCCACCTCCAGGGATTCCCGGGACGTTCAAAAGGGGACCACATAGGTCACACGACCCTTGGCGGAACAGAGATAAGGCACCCCGCGCTGCCCAAGACGGACCAGACTAGGAGAACGGACTCCACCCCGTGGCCAATCAGAGAACCGAGCCGAGGAAGGTGGAGGCGGGACGCCACGCCGCGGCCAATCAGAGAACCGAGCCTAGGGAGGTGGAGGCGGGACGCCACTCCGCGGCCAATCAGAGAACCGAACCTAGGGAGGTGGAGGCGGGACGCCACTCCGCGACCAATCAGAGAACCGAGCCAAGAAAGGTGGAGGCGGGGACTCCACTCCCCAGCCAATGAGGGAGTGAGGCTACGGAAGTTGGAGCCGGGGACCCACACATGGATGAACAAGACAGGGCACCGGGACCCCTCCTGGCCTATTAGAGCGGAAACGCAAGTCGGCACGGGAGCGAGGGTCGCTGAGACATGCTTCGTGCCGGCTTCGGGCAGGGGCGTGCACACTCACCCGCGCATCCCTGTGCAGGTTCCGCTCTCCTGGCAGCCGGATCCCGGAAGTCGGAGGGACC
>JAOXYA010038276.1:0-12683 GCA_028565675.1 Sorex palustris
TATAACTGAAACCCAAGCACAAAAAAATTGTAAGTCTACAACTGTACCTCATGGTGTTTCACTAATAAAAATTTTTTAAAAAAGAATGTGGGGACATGATCTGTAGAGCCTACGCGTTCAGCTCCATATCTTCCTCTGACATTTTAATCATGACAACCTTTTAAACAATTGACAAGACAATGAATACCCTGATGTTCTTTTGACAAATGCTCATCCTATAACTGTTTATACTCTCATTAGTGAGTCTTTTTCTGTAATGAAGTCATTAGGATTTAACTGATAAAAAAATAGAACAAAAGAAGTCCTCTGGTAGTCACTCTTGGTCATGAGCCAGATCAATGCCTTGACCATTCATGCTCTCTAAATTCCTCTCGCCTGTCTTGTCTCTGCGCCTTCCACCAACTGACATAACACTTCATGCAACATCTATGAATGTGGCATGAGTGTGTGAGTTTAAATGTGTATACGTGTGTATAAGTCTATATGAATGTGTGTGAATGTGAGTGTGCATGTGTGTGAGAGTGTGTAAGTGTGAGTGTGTGTACAAATGTGTGAGAATATGTATGGGTATGGTTGTATTTGAGTATTAATGTGGGGTGAGTGTGTAAGACTGTGTGAGTGTAGAGTAAAAATACGTGTGCGTGACAAATGTGTGAGCACTATTAATGTGTGTGAGAGTGTGAGTGTGTAAATGAATGTGTGAATTTGAGAGTGTGAGTGTGTGAGAGAATATAAATATGTGTGAGACTGTGCATGAGTATGTGTGTGTGAGTGAATGTGTGAGTCCATATGAGCGTGTGTGTGATTGTGTGTGTGTGTGTGTGAACACCTCTGCTCTCCTGCCCCTTGTCGCTGTCATCCCATGGCTTTCTCTCCTGAAGAGGTTCGCCTCACTGGGGTGCATCTGGCAGCTGGTGCGCCCCTCAGGGAGATCCCTGCCACACCCCAGCCCCTGCCCTGGCCCGCAGTAAGTTTCTCTACCCTGAACTCAGCCTAGGAGGAAGGCAAAGATGGGAGAGCTTCAGGCGTGTGCTCCTCGCCTCAGTTTTTCCCACAAACCGGCTTCATTGCAGGGCGTGGGGAGAGTTCGCATCACCATGGCTCTAGCACTGGGGAAGCTCCTTCCACTGACGGCTTCACGAGGCCTGGCCGTGTTGACTGCTCTGCAGTGCAGCTCTCTGACTCTGTCCACACTCCGTGAAGCTTTGGAGTCCAGAGGCCACACTGATGAGGACAGGAAAAGGAGAAGGTGAAGCCTCAGCTTGTCTCCCGCACAGTCCCATGGCCCAGAGAGGGTGTCGGGCAGTGCTGGACATCCTCTGGGCACAGGACTGAGCCCAGCTGCTCTCTTCACACTCCCCCCATCCTATGGGCCCTGCGGGTCTGGCCTGGCCCTCCTTCCTGCTCTCTCCTCAGGCAAGATGATGACTAATGACTTTCTCATGACCCTGAACTTCCTGGACTTGTTTACTCAGGGCGGCCATGCTGCTCATTTCCACACAGCTCGACCTTTCAACACCAAAACTGCACCCTGGGGGTGTCATAGATGGGGAGCAGAGGAGAATTAGGGCTGTGAGTGCAGGCCGGGACACGGCCGCATGTCGACGCCTGCACAGCACAGCACTTCCAAGCCCAACAGGAGTGATCCCAAGCTCTGCTGGGTGAGTGTAAAATGTGTATAAATAAAGACCTTTGTCCCACCTGTGAGGCTTCCCTGAATGAAGCTGTGTCCAAACAGCAAGTTTAAAGTGAAAAGTCAGTGGAATCCAGGTCCCCAAAGCTCCCAGCGTCACTTCCTTCACCCTTGACCCCTATAGACAGGCTGGCAGAGACCAGGGTTCAAGACACAGCATTGTGAGGTTTGTCCTGAGGCTCATGTCCCCACAGCTAGAATCCGCACACCTGACTTCCCTTCTGTGTGCAGAGGCCAGAGTCTGTGCATCACTGTTTAAGTTCACACTCAACCCGTTTTCACACACATCAGAACAGATAACAGGGGACAGGGGCTCGGAGGTGAAGGCTCAGGCTGAAATAGGCTCTGTCTAAGCCACAGACTGGCAGGTTGACAGGAAGACAGGGGTCGGGGCCAGCAGGGCTGAGTCAGAGGGGACATGGTTGAGGCAGGCAGAAGGCTGTGGGCGAGGTCCGGGGAAGTGGACGGATCAGCAGCTCCCACATGGCCAGGCCGGATTCCCCTCGCCAGCTCTGTCCTTGTTTACCCAGGTGGTGGCCTGACTCTGCAGTGAGTTCAGCAGTCGGACAGGGCCAGGTGCCATGGCCAGGGGTGTCCCAGGACTCCTCTCACAAGGTTGAAGCAGGAGGAGCCTGCTGGAACAACCGTCCCCAAAGACATTCCTACCTCCTAGCTCTGTGTTTCTGGGAAGAGGGTTCTCAGGGAAGCCTGGGATGGTGGCGTAGGCCGGATGGGAGTGGATACTGGAGGTGTTGGCCTGCCTGGTCTGGACTCTGTGGGCAGTAGCTGACAGGTGTGTCCCAGCTGCACCAGCCGCACGTTGTCAGGGGCTCAGAGGTCCAGTTCCAGGGCAGCCCCAAGCAGCTGGCGCCAACACTGGGGGTGAGAGCCCCAGTCCCCTCTCCATCATACCCACTTCTTTGAAATCCTGATCCCCAAATGTGGGGCTGAAAATTGCAGCTATAAGCACTAAATTCCAAAAGTAGGGTCAGAAACAAAGGCAAAACCAAGTATGACTAGCATGTGAATTGCTATTTTAGAGCATTAAATAAGACTCACTGATAATTGCTCAATTTTAAAAGAACAAGAACCTAAAATGTCCCCCAACAGCAAGCCAAAGTTCGGGCACTGTGGGAGGAAGCTGTCCCTCACGACCACAGAGACTGGCCGCCCTGTTCAGGTGCTCTGGGGGGCTCTAGCTTGGATGCTTCAAGGACAGAGACACCAGTTTCTCTGACCCAGAACCAGCCCAGGCTCCCCAACCCAGAAACAGCCCAGGTTCGCCTAACCTGGAACCAGCCCAGGTTCCCCCCTAACCCAGAACCAGCCCAGGTCCCCCCAACTCAGAACCAGCCCAGGTCCCCCCAACCCAGAACCAGCCCAGGTCCCCCCCAACCCAGAACCAGCCCAGGTTCACCTAACCCAGAACCAATCCAGGTTCTCTCTAAATAATAACCAATATGCACACACCAGTCCTACACACATGCATGCATACACAAGCACACACATGTACTCAGATATGTACACATCACCCACATGCATGCATGCACAAGGAATGAGCACGTGCAAGTGTCCACAGACATGCACACACATTCATACACATGTGCACATGCACACCATTTACAGGCATGCAGTTGTGCACACATGTGAGCATGCATGTGTTCACAGACATGCATGCACATATTCGTACGTACATGTGCACATGCACTCCACCCACAGACATGTACTCATGCACACATGTGCACATGCATGCACATAGACGTGACCACATGCATAGATACACAAATATGCACACAGGAAGCACTCATACACGTGTACACATGCTTGTGTGCACAGATATGCACAAGACACACATGTGCACGCACACAGTAGCACCCATACACATACGCACAAGCATGGGTACAGAGGGGCGCACACAACACACTTGCAAAGCACCCAAGGTGTGATCACATGTGCATGTGGTGAGCAAGCATGCAAAGATGTACATGTGTGTGCTCTCACCCATGGGCAGGCACTGGCATATTCTTACGAGAATCCAAAAGATGAGAGTAGAAACTTGAACATAGAACCACATCAAGCAGTATGTCAGAACTTCGTCAGCGTAAGCACAGGAAAAGCAGTTGGTCAGAGAAACAAACAGGACTATGTGCACGAAACATGTTTCCCATCCACCTGGGAAAAACTATCTGGAGATTCAGACTCTGCAGAGAGAGGGACGAGCAGAAGAGCCCAAGCAAACGAGGTTGAGCCGCTTCCTGGTAGCTAGCAGGTCAGAAACGGGAGTCTGCTGACCCCCTGTGGCTGCAGCACGACACTGCAGCACCTCGGCTCCCGGCAATAGGGTCTCATCACCCTGACCTAAGAAATCTGAAACTTCTCCAGTGACTGGATCATGAAATGGGACCAGGTGGCTTTGTTGAGTTGTGTTGAAAGTCCCCATCTGCCCAGGTTTGTAACATGGTGGGTTTTGTTCCCTTCTGAAGCTCCAAGCATCAGCCAGGGCTGGGGGGGTGGGGGGGTCCCCAGAGCGTGTCCCTGTGACTGCAGCTGTCCCATGACCTAACACCTCCCGGGGGTGGAGAGATGTCTGGTGGTGCCGGCATGTTGTGTTGTGTCTGGATTCAAAAATAAATGTGAAAGGCCTCGGCAGTTCTCTCTCGCCGCCTGCGTTTGGTGGTCTCACGCTGCTTCCCCCACCCCGGGGTGGCAGATGGTGATGGGTGGACCAAGGAGGGAATGAGGGCCAGGCTGGTTGGTGTCAGTTGCAGTTTATTCCATCCCTATCTCCATTCTCTTCCTCCTCCAGATCTCCATTCCCCGATTCCCCTCATCCTCCTCTTGGTTCCTGCTCCTTCATCCTTCTCCTTCTTCCTTCTGCCTCCCCCGGCCCCCTCTTACAGCCTTAGTGAATTCCCCAAAGCATGAGGGGTTGATAATTAAGCATAGGTGTGGTCCTACAATCAACAGAGGAGAGTTCCTTCCCTCCGGGAAAACTTCTTCTAGGACAGATTCTCATTCAGCAGGACGTCCCACCCAAGAGTGAAGTTCCACCTATGGGTGTGTTCCTCCTCTCCTAGTCCAGCAAACATATGGACATTCATAATATTAGCCATTTTGTATGGACACAGTAAGAAATGCATTAAGCTTCTAGGATTGCTCTCCTAAAGCCATCTCACTGTAGATCTCAGACTACAGTGCTCAGGTCAGATTTGTCTTTCCTAACCCTAGCAGGGTCCTACTCTAGTCATTACTTTTTGGATCATGACAGAATTTGTCCAGGACCATGCTCTTAACTTATAGTTCAGTATTTTGGCACTTTGGCCTGACCCATTTCGATGCCAGGGTAGCTCACGGCTTGCCCTGAGCCCATCCAGTCCCTTATCGGGCCCCTGCTTTGGGGATGCTAGAAACTAAGGTCAACTGACGTTTGAGTCGAGAAAGCAGATGCCCAGGGGTGAATATTATTCAGAGTCAATTAACTCTCAAGTTACGAAAGCATAATATTAACTGTATGCCTGTGTCTACACAAAAGGGACATTGCTTTTTTTTTTTTTAATTTTTTATTGAATCACCGTGGGAAAAGTTACAGAGCTTTCAGGTTTAGGTCTCAGTCATGCAAATATCAAACACATTTCAAAAGGGACATTGCTTTAAAATAAACTATGCAAAGGGACATAAGAGAAGGAGAAAGGCAATATTTCACTCACAAATATAAAATCATGGGCTGGAGCGATAGCACAGCGGTAGGGCATTTGCCTTGCATGCAGCCAACATGGCCGACTGGAGTTCGATTCCTCCGCCCCTCTCGGAGAGCCCGGCAAGCTACCGAGAGTATCTCGCCCACACGGCAGAGTCTGGCAAGCTACCCATGACGTATTCAATAAGCCAAGCACAGTAACAAGAAGTCTCACGATGGAGACATTACTTGGCTTGCTCGAGCAAAGATTCCCTGATCACAGCTGGGTATGGCACAAAAACAAAAGTGAAAAAGACAATCCAGGAGAACATAGAGTGACAAGTTGTGGACATGCTGGGGTTTACAGAAATCAGAGGAACGGGTTGCCTTGGCAATGCCCATTGCTCACATCTCTCATTTAAGGAATCTCTCAAGTGCAATCTTCTGGCTGTGTGTCTGGAATCTTCTTATCCTGACCCCACACTGGGGACACTGTCTGTCAATCCCATGCCACTCTGACATGGGGCAATTAGCAGGTTTCGTCTAGAATTTCACACTTGGTCAAAAAGTGAGCTTTCACTGGAACACAGACTTCCTGAAGGAAGGTGATTGCTGTTCAAATGTGCCCATCAACACAGGGGCTGCAGTACCGCAGGAAGGAGTGGAGGAGGCTGCAGGGAAGAAGCTCAGTTCAAATCCAAAGAGACTGAGTTCCTCTGTGAGAGCCACTGCCACCCAGCATTTGTAGACATTCCCCCCTGGCAGAGGCTGAAAGAAGCTGGAAGTTTTCTTTCTTCTGATATCTTTGAGTCTGTGGATGGGATCTTATGGTTTTGCTCCTGGGTGAGTCTGTGTTCAGTTTTCCTCTTCTTAAGTTCCAGTGGGTGAGTACCTAACCTTGGGACCTTATTATAACTTCACCACCAATTTCAACATCCTACCCCCAATCTAGACACATTCTGAGATCCACGACAAAGGAATTTTCCAGGGACACAATTCAGCTCCTAACGAAAGTCTTTTTCTTTAACATAATGAACATTTTAAGCCAGTGATTATTTTTCACTTTAACAAACTGTAAAGGGAAAGAAATGGAGAGTGCTTTGCAACAGAAGTCTTTTCCTCATCCTCTCTAATTTGTTTATGGGAACCAGAGGGACTTGTGAGCACAAGCACACACCCCTCCCCAGACACATACAGAAATACCTGGAGGTTTGTATCAGTTGCACATTTATTTTTATTTCTGATTTTGCTGGGGTGGCGGGGTTAAGGAGACACCTGGAGACACTGGTGAGGGACTAGTGCTGGAACACTGTACCACTGAAATTCAGTTATGGCTAACTTTGTAAATCACTGTGCCTTAATAATAAGTTAACAAAAATGCTACCAGTAAAACAATTCTAGTCAAAATAAAAACTATCAAACATTGTTTGTAATCTGACATTGGGCCAATAACAAGTACGTATTGACATAATTATATATTTAATATATAAAGTATATATTAATAGAAATAATTATGCATTGATAAAGTTGTGTCAATAAAAACTAAGCTGATAAAAGTTTATATTTTTATAGCAAATTAAATTTTTAGAAAATTAAGTCTTTGAGCATTTGTAAGATACGTTGTGTAAAATTGTGCAAAATTGAGCATTGTGTAAAATCAAAGTCTGATCCCAATTTAGAGGTGTGAAGAACGAGGCCCTGAACTAGATGAACGCTGACCAACTTGTTTTTCCTAGATTAAGAATGTGAGGAACAGGACTAGATAGCTTTTTCAGATCCTCTTTACAGGAACCTGCATTGCAAAATAACTTGTTTTTCTGCCCCTGAGCAAGGAACTCCGATACAGGTGCCCAGAGTTGAAAATCACGAGAAGGGTGGGGGTCAGAACAGATAACCAGATGTCTCTCAAAGGACCCAGGACTGCCCTAAAAATCAGGACGTTTCTAAGTACTGACACAAATGCTGATCTTTAAATTATAGGCTATGGAGTGATGTACTTTTAAATGGATTGGTTAGAAAAGTATGTGCTGTTTCAAATCTATTGGCTATAAAATGCACAGGCTCTGCTGTAACGGCTGGTAAAGGCCTATATAAGATCTCCTTTGGAGAAGCTCAGGGTCTTGCCCAACCTGTTGGAACTGTGTGTCCACGTAGGCAGCTTGGCCCTGGCTAGCCAGTCTTACAATAAACCCTGCTTGCTGTTTGCAGTCTCTGGAGTCTCTTTGTTGTTAAAGGGAGATTTTGATCCGTGCTCTAACAGAGGGAAATCATTCCATCATGTGTGAAAAATATATACCAGCCAATGACAAAATTGATGGATACAAGACGAGACTGACAGCTGTCACACTAAGGGGCTTGGTGCAGTGGGTGAAGGTGAAATATTATAAACGTTAAGTTATTAAGTAAATGAATTTTATAACATCAAAAAAGAAAATAAGTACAAATCTTATGCTCAGTTAAGCTCTCTTTGTAATAAACTATTTTATTCTCTTTAAATTAACTTTTATAAAATTGTTCATTAAGTTATCTTTTGGGCAGCTTACATGCATGTTGCTACTCATATATAAACATCTCAATAGATTTTTTAGTAACAAAATATTTCTAAATAAAAACTTACATTTTAGTAGCTTTGACTGCAATTTTTTATTGTTTACTGAACAAAAGTTTCAAAATTTTGAATTTTGCTCTTTATTCACAAACGTTTGGTTTAAGAGTCTCTGTGCTCAGAAATCATGACCAGAGGGCTCAGGAACCCACACCTTGTGCAGGGAATCAAGTCTGAATCAGCCGCATGGGGTGAGCACAGTACCTTCTGTGCTGTCACTTTGGTCCTCATTCACAATTTATATCCCTCATTCTCAAATGTGTGTGCCAACGTCATAGGATACGTTTATTTGCGCAACTTGAATCAATCTTTCTTTCCTTTGGAAGAGTTCAAGCTCAGCTTCCTCCACATTTATAATATAGTCTGGCTAATATTCTCTTTCCGATTAATTACTCTAAACAAATTGTACTAGCTTTCAGAGTAAACAAATCTAATGGTTTGAAACCTTTTCCCCAGCTTGTGTGCCTTCCTCTCTAATGGAAATGATCTTCAATTGACGCCTTTGTTCTTGTCTGTGAATCCACCTCCTTGCAGTGAATGGAGGGACTTTCAGCCCTTGGCCCAGTGCTGCTAATTCCCAGTTGAAATGCTGAGCATGCAGAATGTAGCTCTGATCCTGCATTTACCCACCTGCAGGGAAAGTTAGAGAGAAAAATGAGTTTGCTTTTGGAGCCTTTGGCCAAGAAACTGCAAACTTCTTAAAAGCCCTTTGATCTCTCTGCCTCCTGCCCTGTATCCTATAGATGCCAGTTCCATGATCATGAGCAACACCATGACATGGCTCTTGGAACATGGCACCATTTTCCCCTGATGTTGATGAAGGCAGGCAGATAGGGAAGGCTCCCACCCCAGGCCATGGCAGTAAATTTCCTGGGAAGTAATAGCTATGAAGTTGCAAAGGCCAACCTTGCAGAAAACAGGAACTCAGGCCTGATAAGACCTTCACCTGGCACCAGCAACAGACCCAGAGAAGCTCCTGCAGAAATGAAAGGCCAGGGAAGAAATTTCAAAGAAACCTTCACCACGCCCAAGCCCCCTAGGCAGCCTCCTTAGCAATGGATTTTGACCTAGGTAGAAGCCTCAGTGGGGGCAGGTTGGAGAAACCCTATAAAGGACACCTTGAACAAAGGAAGGGTGCCCAAGCCCAAGTGCTGCTTGTGCCCATGTGGCTGAGCACATGTGTCGCCTGCATCTCCCCTCTTCAGATGTGGACTTTCATGCTTTTCTGTGGAATGCTGGGATGTGTGTAGGGGCTCTCTCCACCCTTGGAGAAGCCTGGGTTCTCTCTCGCACACTATAGTCTCCACTGTCTCCCACTTTCTCTCCCTCCTTTCCTTCAAATAAAATCTGTTTTATTTCACTGTTCGTCTACTCCTGAAATTCTTCTCTGCAAGGCGAGACAAGAACCCAGTAAGCCTGAGTCCCAGGTGGCAGAGGAGGATCGGGAGAAGGTGAGCATCTTTCTTTCCTCCTGACTCACGTGAGCCACCCGTGAGGCCCACCAACATCAAAGTGACACGATTTGCTTCAGGTAGGTCAGCATCATGGTGTCCTAGGAGAGGGAGAGAGGGGAATTCACACTAGCCTGCCAGGGTGGGACATCAAACAGATTCTGCTTCATCATGCCATCATTTAAGAGAGGGAACCAGAGGCTCTGCAGAGCACTTTCCAAATGAACAGGCTGCACATGAATCGAAGCTATGTTGTTTGACGAGGAAGAAAGAAATTTCTGAGAATGGTTTAGGGAGATTTGATTTCCCCCATCACTTCCTATTAACTCCCAAACCCAAGACATGACAAAGAAATCTTTAAGACAAGAAAAACAAAAAGCGGAGGATACTTTCAGATGTTCCATCTAGACTTCTAAGTCCCACTAGACAGAAATCCTGGGGTATCCTTTGCAGAAACACTCTTGAGGGAGGAGACTGGTGGGAAAGATGGTGTAGGAGAAGGGTGCTTGTCTGATGTTCTGTGACATGAAAGAGGCTGTTGGCTCATGGCACAGGGACGCAGTGCTTCTTGGCAGCCAAGCAGAGCAGGAGTTTCCACTGGCTCATGCAGTGTTTGCTCTGCATGAAGCTGGTTTTTCTCCCAGACCCGGTTTGGCAATCTGCTCACAATTTTCTATATCTCTGAAGACATAACTGCCAATCTCTCTCTGCAGTGGATGATTAACTTTAGATTTTTAGCTAAGAAGTGCCAATGATTTCCTTTGACTACACACCACGCATTATTTATTTGTAACAAATCTCTCAGATCATTTCTTATTATCTCGCTTAACTTTGATTTATGACATACGAGGTAGGACACTATATTTTACTCAGATTTTAAACAGATATGAGGTTTTTTTTCTGTTTGGTGGTGTGTTTCAGACTTGTTTTTTTATTTTAATACAAAGATTTTTAGACATCAATTGTATAAAGAGATGCAGATGGTCACAGGACCAATTTTTTTTTCCCTCCCAGGGTGTTTTCTCTGAACTTGAAACCACCCTTTAGCATCCTGCCCCTTCAAGGGTGATAGTTCTTATTGGTCAGTTTTGGAAAGTAACTGAGCATGCTCCACTGATCCCATCTATGCCCTGAACATAGCTTGGGAGGATTGTTGTCAATTCAATGCTCATTGAGATGGGACCATCAATCCAATTATAGAATTCAAAGAGCTTCCATATAAGCCACATCCCCCAGTTTAACCTTTATCAATAATGTAGGTTAAAATTTAACCAGAATTTTGATTTTTACATATACATTTTTTTATAGGGGAGTAGGGCTTATCTTGGGCTGGAGCAATAGAACAGCGGGTAGGGCATTTGCCTTGCACCCGGTCGACCTGGATTCCATTCCTCCACCCCTCTTGGAAAGCCTGGCAAGCTACCAAGAGTATCCTGCCCCCACAGCAGAGCCTAGCAAACTCCCCATGGTGTATTCAATATGCCAAAAACAGTAACAAGTCTCACGATGGAGATGTTACTGGTGCCCGCTCAAGTAAATTACTGAACAACAGGAGAACAGACAGTGCAGTGCAGGGGTTATCTCAGTGTGTGATTTTTTTAAAATTAATATTGTCTTTAAATCCTACCACTCATCTGCTACTAAACACAATAATTGTCTCTATTGGGTCAAAATTCATTTGATTTTTACTTGTTTCACTTTTCTCAGCATTATTTACAAGGGAAATAAAATGTGCATGTGACCCCCAAAAACATAGATGTCTCTGTAGCTCTGCTTCTTCAGCTGTAGGATGAATTTGAACAAGATACAAATTGTTTCTTGAAAGTAAACAATGAAAAGCATGTGGGGCTCAGCAGTGGTGCCTCTGGATCATTGCTTTCGGGGTTTGGGGGCGAAATCTGTGATGGGCCAGCCACTGCAGAGTGGAGTGCGTGTGGAGACCTGCCACCTCCCAGAGTTTCAGAATCAATCCATGCCCAATCTAAATGCAAACTGGAGGCGAGAGCTGTAACTGAGTGGCAAGGGAGGAGGAAGAAAGCAAGAAAGCAAAAAGAGGTCACAGATAAACTTTTGGTGAATGGTTCAGCTTTCTTAAGAGCATGTCATCATTAACCACTATTGTACTATTGTTACTGAAAATTAAAGCAGTCTCTTTCCAGTAAAACTGATCCTAAATTTTGCATCAAAATGGTATTCCAAAGGTGCTCCTATAAGCTTGTGGGCAGGACAGGAGGACCTGGGGTTTGCTCATGGCTCAAAAATACACCCCGGGAGCTAAGATTTGTGGCATGTTAAACTTGTTGAAAGACTTGAGATATAGTAGAAGCTTCCCCCAAAGGCAATATTTTCCTGAAGTGATGAATGAGAAGCGTGTCCTGTGACTAAGGGGGGACCACAGCTGGCTTTAACAATGTAAAGCGTTTGTGAATTTGATTTTTACTGACATAGTACGCCAGTAATATCATAAAAGTATCCTCTTCTTTTGCATCTTTGTTGCTGCTGTTGTTTGCAAGACTCGGGATAAGGATCCTCCCTGGTGCCAGGTCACAGCACTCAGCAATGTAGGATAGTGCTGGGGATCAAGCCAGGGTCCCACACCTGAGAGGCAAGTGCTCAGTTACAGAGTAACAACACTGGACCCCTGGCTTTGATGTCGCTATGTTGCTTAGCTATAATATTAAGACATCAAACACTCTCCGATATGCCATCCTTCCTGAGTGAGACTTTCTGTGTATTTACACTCATTTAGAACCCAAAACAATGAATGCCTAAGGCTTGATAAGGTAAACACGCATCACCAAAATACCAGAAAGAACTCTGCAATGTATGCATTTCCTAAAAGTTTGGGGATATAACTGAATTCTCAGTAATGAAAAATACCCAGGTCTAATCATAGAATATTGACCACAATCAAAATACCTTTTTTCAAAATGACAGCCAAAATTCTTCTTATATTTTAAATGATAGACTAACCCATGAAAAGCCTAGAGAGGAATGAAGGAATGAGTAAATTTTAATAACCAGGTTAGCTAGAATATTACTAGAGTAAATATATAGAGTAAGTCTAGATATTTATTTATTTATTTATTTATTTATTTATTTTATGTAGGAGTACTGCTATTTGTTCAGCTACTTATTAGCTGATTGAATTGGGCATGAACTCCACCTTACATTTTTTAAAATTTTTTATAATTTTATTTATTGAATCACCGTGAGAGCAGTTACAAAGCTTTCAGGTTTAAGTCTTGGTCATACAAT
>JAOXYA010038320.1:0-12681 GCA_028565675.1 Sorex palustris
GTTTTACTACTGGCCAGTGGAGAGTGGGTCATTTCCAGCTTTGTGGCTATTGTGAAAAATGTCTATTCATTTCAAGAAAATTAAAGTACTTTTGTTACTTCATTAAAGTATATATAAATCAGATGCCTGGTTTAGAAGCTGATTCAGGACTGAAGCATCTGACTTGCAAGCACAAGGTCATGAGTTTAATCTTTCGTGCTGCCTCCTCATGCCCTGACCATGTGGCCCCTCTCTTGTTTGTGATCTGCAGCCACATGCAATTTTCAGCTGTACTCTGGCCAGGTGTGTACCAACATTTCAAATTAAAGGGTGTGGAATTCAACAGACACTGTAACTACAAAGTATTCCCCCCAACAAGCAAATGTGTGAGTACTACGACTAAAGCGTGTGATCCATGAGGAGTATTGCAGCTGAATGTGCCATCAGCACTCTGATGCATGACCCCTGGAGAGCATCACAATCATATGCTAAGAGTACTACAACTAAGGATGTCTGTGATCCCAGGTCATCAAAACAAATATAAGCAGAGAAAAAGGATGGGCAGAAATATAAGTGAAATAGCATTTATGTCAATGCTATTATAGCATAATTCTGTTTTATGTAAAACAGAATAAGTTTATATTGCAGACATAACGAATAGGTATGAATTAAAATTCCTTAAATTTTTTATCGTAAGTTGTTATTTGGGTGGAGGGGAAGTTTGGACCATACCCAACAGTGCTCCCTCTGAACTTCCTGCTGTGTGGACTGGGATCATTTCTATTAGTGCTTAGCGAAACATACACATACACAGTACAGATTAGTGAACCCTAGTCAGCTGCATGGCGATCAAGTTCCTTACCCAATATACTTTCTCTCCAGCTTAACCACGTATTATTAACATGAAATATTTATATTTGATATAGGGTTCACAAATTTACATGTGAAAATGAAAGAAATCCACAAATCCAAATTGGCTTTTGAGAATTGTCTTTTTTTTTCTTTTTAGTATATTGGATCAAGTTTCAGACAGATCAACATTTATTGCTCTGTGTTTTATAGTGAGAATAGCAGATGCCATAAGCTTCTCTGCAGCCATAACTGCGTCTTTTTCTATCCTTGCAAAGACGTTTCCAAATAATGTGGCAACCGTCATGGTATGTATTTTATACATTTTCCCCTACTTTAGTTTTAGTATCGGCTCAAATATTTGACCTCCCCAGTTAAACTGGGTATTATTCCATGCCTGCTTTTCCAGTCTTTCTCTTTTCCATTTTCACTGAGGTACTGGGATTTACAGTACTGCTAATTGTACTTTTTGTTCAATGATTTGCAACTCCACACCCCTGAGAGCCCACTTCCCTCCACCAGTGTCCCACCTAACTGCCAAACCCCATATGTAAACTAAGTTTTTTTAGATACAATATCCACTGCTAATGACTTTGACCATTTGTGGTTTCCTTACTGTGTTTCTTTATGTCTCATTTATGAAAGATTTATTATTTTATTGAATCACCTTAAGATACACAGTTACAAAGCTGTTCATGGTTAGGTTCCAGTCATACAGTGTTTCAACATCCACCTCTCCACCAGTGTAAATTTCCCATCACCAATGTCCCCAGATTCTCTCCTGCCACCGCACCCCCCACCAGCCTACCTCTATGGCGCGCACTTTTCTTCTTCTTCTTTTATGAGTGATTTAAAAAATAATTTATTGTGGAGATGATGACACACAAACACTGATGGTTAAAGCTAAACTCTGGAAATTCCACAAAATTGTAATCATGATAATTAAAAAAGATTTTTTTAACTCTATATCTTTTTTACAGGCATATAAGTTTAAAATATTAATAGTCAAGGGGTGAGAGACCCACCAATAAATACAATACAATAAAATAAAATATGCTAATACATTAAAAAATGCTAAGAAATAGATAAAGCCTACAAATATACAATTAAGTAAGGAGAACTAAGAAAATTTGAAGGGAGGGGCCCAAGGGATAGTACTGTGGGTAGAGTGTTTGCATCCCATACGGTTCCCTGAGCACTTCCAGGAGAGTAATTTACTGAGTGTGACCCCAAAAAGCCAAAAAAAAAAAAGAAAAAATTTTAAAGGAAAAATCTGCATATGCCTATAAAAATGTATGAGTGTGTTTTTTCCTAAAACAGGTAATATTAACTTTTTGTTAGAAAATATAAGTAATGATTTAGTATCTGTAATAACAATCTCTGAATTAAAAAAATAACTTGAATATAAAACATTTAAATAAATGAAACATTAACTTATTATTGAAAAAGTATAAAATCCCTTAGTAAACTAAGCAAATCTTTCTTAATTTAGTAGAAGGTAACCATAAGAGCCATGAGTGAAAGTCATTTGGCAAAGTTTGGAGAATTTTATCTTGTCCTTTAAAGAAGCTCCTTTAATGCTTCTTACATAATTGGTTTCCAGGCTCTGAATCCCGTCATCTGTTGCCTGTTCATGAAGTTCTGTAACTCTGAATAGATAATCTAGCTGGAAAGAGTATTCTTGGTGGGGTGTCCACTTAATTGTGGTTACTGTTACTAGATTATTCTTTTCTGGCTTGTAGTGTTTCGTGGTAGAATGGCTGTGAATCTTACAGGTTTTCCTTTCTGGTATGTAAGTTCCTTTTTTTATTTTGCTGCTTTCAGCTTTCACTGTTCTATCTTTGGCTCTGGCTTTTGTCATTCTGATTATAAGTTCTCTGAAGTTTTTTTTTTATTTGAGTTTATTTTTTTGCTGGGACCCTTCTAGACTTCTTGATCTCATTACCTGTATTCTCAACTCTGGGAAATTCTTATTTATGACTTCTTTAACTAGTGATTTTTTTTTTTTTTGCTTTTTTGGGTCACACCCAGTTATGCACAGGGGTTACTCCTGACTCTGCAGTCAGGAATTATTCCTGGTGGTGCTCAGAGGACCATATGGGATGCTGGGAATCAAACCCTGGTCGGCTGTGTGCAAGGCAAACGCCCTACCCACTGTGCTATCAACCCAGCCCCTAATTAGTGATTCTTTATCGAATTTGCCTTTCTGTTCTTCAGGAACTCTGATGATTTTTTGTTATGGGGCCATACCCGACAGTGCTCAAGGCTTATTTCTGGCTCTATGCTTAGGGATTATTTCTGATGATGTTCAGGGAATCATATGAGGTGCCAGGAATTAAACTTGGATAGGCCACATGTAAGACAAGCACCTTACGCACTGTACTATCTCTGTGGATCACCTCATGATTTTGTTTGTTTGTTTTTTCAGGAATGTTATTGAGACATCATGATTTGCAAAGTTGTTCATAATAAGCTTGTTTCAGGCATATAAAATTGCAACACCAATCTCACTTCCAATATCTCCTTCCCTCCACCAATATCCAACTTTCCCTAGCCTACGCCCTTGGCAGTCACATAACACATTTATTTCATATTACGTCGTTCAAAAAAATTTTAGAAGAGTGGCAAACAGAATTAACAGAAAATAAATCAATAAAAGTCAATTTGTGATGATGATTTGCTATATGATTTTAGCTTTTCTTAATCTAGTAGAGGGCAACCATGTGCATCATGAGTGAGTGCTATACTAAATGCCACATGATGAGAAGTTTCTCCTGTCCTTTAAATGAGCTCTTTTAATCCATCTAGCAAAATTGATTTTAAGGCTATGAATCCCCTGAGCTGTTGCCTGCCCATGACGCTCTATGTAGTTCCTTCAGATCTGAATGATAATCTAGCCGGATACATATTCTTGTTGAGGTGTTTATTTTGTTGGGTATTATATTTTTCCATGCTCTTTGGACTTGTAGTGTCTTATTCAATAGATCTGCTGTCCATCTTATGTTTTGGGTTTCGTTTTGGTTTTGGACTCACATCCAGGAGTGCTCAGGGCTTGCTTTGACTCTGCCACTCAAAAATTACACATGGTGGTGTTCCAGTGACTATATGGGAAGCATTGGATTGAATCCGAGTTTTCCAAGTACAAGGAAAGCACTGTACCCTCTGTGGTATCTCTCTAGTCCCTCTGCTGTACGTCTTATGGGCTTTCCTTTGTATATTAGTTCCTTTTCGATCTTGCTGCTTTCAATATTCTACCTCTATGTTTGGACTTTGTCATTTTTGAATATATTATGTCTTGAGGTTTTCCTAATTGGGTCCATTTTCACTGGGGCATTTTGGGCTTTGTGAATCTCAGTACTTTTAATCCTCAACTCTGAAAAGTTTTTATCAGTGATCTCCTTAATTATTGTTTCTTCATCACATTTGTCTTCCTGTTCTGCAGGGACTTTGAAAATTCTTACATTGTTCCTCTTAAATTCATCCCATGATTCTCTGGTATCTGTTCATTTCTTTTCAGACTATTTTCTGTCTTCTGCTGTTTCCTAGTGGTGAGTATCGAATGCCCAATAGCAATAGAAATGAAGAGCGGGAGAACTGGTCTTCAGTAGGAAGCTTGCTGCTGGGATGGGGGCAGGAGTAGGTGATAAATTAAGGAAGGGGAGAGGAAAAGTGCCTGCCACAGAGACAGACTTGGGAACAGGAGGAAAACGCCTGTGAGCACTGCTGAAGGAATTGGTGTTGGAATAATATATGTCCGAAGCTCAAAGATATATTCAGACACAGTAACAACAAAGTCTCCAATGGAGACGTTACTGGGCCCGCTCGGGCAAATCGATGATCAACAGGAGGGCCTTTACCTTTACCAAAGATATATATCTTTGCAAATTTTAAATTCATAGTGATTTTTTAAAAAAGTTAAGTAGGGTATCTTTTTATTTTATCTTGAGTTTCTTTTGCTGTGCAGAAGCTTTTAGATTTGATTTAGTCCCCCCTTTTTTTTTTATTTTGTTCTCTTTGCAACTGTGGTCATATTGTTTGAGAGCACCTCTGAGTTTAATTTCTTGGAGATTTCTGGCTCTGTTTTCTTCAGTGTATTTTGTGGATTATGGTCCAATTTTGAAGTTTGCAGTTCACTTTTGTGAATCATGTGAGATACAATTCCATTTTCATATTTTTACATGGGCTTTCCAGTTTACCCAGTACCATTTTTGAAGAGATTTTCTTTGCTTTATTTCAGGTACTTAGCTCCTTTGTTACAGATTAAGTGTTCATAAGTTTGGGGGTTTAACTCTTTCCATTCATCTGTGGGTTTGTCTTTAGTCCAGTACTATGCAGTTTTGATTATTATAGCTTTTAATATAGTGCAAAGTTAGAAATGTAATGCCTTCCATCTTCCTTTTCATTTTGTTAGGATTTCTGTGGCTATTTAGGGAGTTATATATTAAAACTCCTAAATTTTATTTATTTAATATTTTTGTTGTTGGGGGGTAACATCCAGTGATACTCTGGGGTTACTCCTGACTCTGCACTCAGGAATCACTCCTGGTGGTGTTCAAGGGAACATTTGGGAAGCAGGTTGACTGCACACAAAGCAAGTGCCTTACCTGCTGTACTATCTCTCTGGTCCCAATAATTTATTTTGATTGTGATGAATATTTAGATTGTTCACATCTTTTGGTATTGTGAACAGCACCACAACACTTAAGTTTGTACATTTGCCATATCACATCTTTATGGCTATACTTGTCATTTATATTTCCAAAAGAGGGGCTGTAGAGTGAGTGCAGTGTGTAGGGGGCTTTTTTTGCACACGGCTCAACCTGGGTTTGATCCTTGATGGGCCGCCATGTGGTCCCCTAAGCCCTTCCAGAAGTGATCCCTGAGTATAGAGCCAGGAATAAGCCCTGTGCATCATTGGTATCACCTACCTCTCCCCCCACTCAAAAAAGCAATAAATAAATAAATAAATTTCCAGAAGAGGCATTCAGGCCAGAGAGCATATGCATCTAGTAATGTTGATCAATTGTTCAGACAGTCCACAGGCAAAGTATTACAGAGTATGACAAAAATGAGGGGTTTGATATATAATAATAGGTAATAAATAGATACTATGTCTTGTGGTTTAAATGTCCATTTTTTAAAAAACAGATGATATGTTTTTATGTTTTTTTTTTTTTTTTACATTTTTTGGTCACATCCAGAGATGTTCAGGGCTTACTCCTGTCTCTGCATTCAGGAATTATCCTGGCAGTGCTACAGGGACCATATGGGATGCCGGGCATTGAACTCCGGTCCGCTTTTTGCAAAGGCAAACGTTTTCCCTGCTGAACTATCTCTCTGGCTCTCTGGTGGTTTTATTTATTTATTTTTAATGGATCTAAGAACTATTTGAATTTTATTTTATGGGTCAGTTTAGGACTTTCCTTTTGGACTGTGCATTGTTTTCTCACTGGTCAGTAGCAGCTCTCTTAAAGTAGTTGCAAAAATGAGCCTTTTTCAGGTTTCTTCTGATATGTTTTACCTTATGGTTTTTAAATATTTTTATGTAACCATTTCATAAATTTTTTTTGTGTCTTCTGACTTTTTAAGTCATAACTGCAAAATATTTTCCATCATAACTAATTAAAACAAAATCTTTATTTCACTAGTTTTTTAATGATTTCAACATGTATGTTTAAATTTTTGATTCATAGTGTGTGTTTATATAAATTATATAAAGAATAGATTTTTTTATAGTGCCCTTCGCATTTTATTTAATTCTTCAAAATGTCTTGATTTTGTTCTTTTGTTTTCTCATTTCTAGGGAATTCTTGAAATTTTCTCTGGACTGGGACTTGTGCTAGGGCCCCCTATCGGTGGCTTCTTGTATCAGTCCTTTGGCTATGAGGTGCCTTTTATTGCTCTGGGATGCATAGTTCTGCTGATGGTGCCTCTCAACATGTGTATTTTACCTAATTATGGTAAGCCAACATTTATTTCTCCTTCTTACGATTTATTTATTTTGTACCTTTATAAGAGACCTATGTATTAGATCCTCCTTTTGATTTTTTATAATCAATGGTAGATATATTAGAGTATTTGAAAGAATTGATTTTCTTCATAAATGTTGTTAGCGACTTGTTTATATGAATTCCCCATATGGCAAAATCTTTCTTTTCTCTAGAGCTAAACAGCATTTCTTTCCTCTTCATAAAACATCACCACAGGGGCTAGAGCAGTAGCACAGCGGGTAGGGCGTTTGCCTTGTACGCGGCCAAACTGAGTGTGATTCCCAGCATCCCATATGGTCTTCTTGAGTACCACCAGGGGTAATTCCAGAGTGCAGAGCCAGTAGTAACCCCCGTGCATTGCCGGGTGTGACCCCCCCAAAAAAAATTCACCACAGGTCTGTTCTCCAGAAGTTTTCTTGGACTTTATTTAAATATTTCAAATGACAAGCAGTCATTGGCCAGTCGTGGTACATTTTCTTAAAGGCGAGGGGAGGGTGGGTTCCTCATAGCTGGTTGCTCTGCACAGCTCAGATGCCAGGACCCGAGGCAGTAGGAGGCAGTAATCCGGGTTGTCCTGGCTTTAATGCTTTATGCCTATAGGAGGAATCTATCTATCATAACAGTTCCACAGACTCAGGGGCCAAGCTCATGGGTCTGCATGCTCGGACAACTTATCATGTACAAAGCATGATATTTATGGTACATTTCTTTCTATTCTGTACAGGCTGATGCTCCAGTCAGGGTTATTTTAATAAGCTTAGTAAATGGTTGGCACTTTCCCTATAATGGGTTGCTAGGGAAAGGGACTGGAGAGATAACTTGTGAGCTGGGGATGGGAGAGCTAGCAAATACTGCGGACAAGGAATCACCATGTCCAAACATTCGGGGTGCTTGTCCTCTTCCTTTGCACAGGGACCCTCATCTCTGTAGCCCTGCATCCTGGACTGTGCTAAACTTGGTTCAACCTATGAACACTTGGCTGAGATCCAAGAAACTGACTCCAAGAAGAAGTGTCATGTGACAGGGTCAAGTTTTCAGGATTTTTCTTGTAAGAAGGAATAAACTAAACCTGTATTCTCTCATACAAGGCAGCAGACTGCTTGCCGCATTCTGGCAGATTATGGTATTCGGAACGTTGGTCATTAGCTTCTGGATGATTCCAATACCTGTCTCCCTTTCATTTTTTTCTTTCTTATTTTGGTTTTGTTTGTTTTGGGGTAATAACCAGCAGTACTCAAGGGTTGCTCCTTTTCTGTGTTCAGGGATCGCTCCTGGCAGGGCTCACGGAACCAGATGGGGTGCTGTGGATTGAATGCTGGTTGACCTCATGTAAAGCAAGCTCCCTGCCCTCTATATGATCTCTCCAGCCCAATCCATTCCTCTTTGAGACTTGTCATTCTTGCCTTGTCTCCTTCCCTCACCCACAACTTGGCATCTTTTGCAGCACCATCCTCTGCCCCCCCCACCCCCAGTCACTAGCCTAGTTACTTCTACTATTCACTACTGTTATTCATGAATTAATATCCTGGCTTTACTGCTCTTAATAAGGTCTCGGTTAGTTGCTTTTTTTCTATACAAATAGTTTGAGAAACATGGTATTTAACTACATAGAATCTTCTGTAGACTAGGTGAGAAAAATGGTATTTGGTAATAGTATTACCAAATACATGAACAATGTTAAGTGAATGAGTATAAGCTCAGGTGTACGCATTAATTAGTGCTTTTAAAAAATATTGTTTTGGGGAACATATAGAGACAAGTTTTTTCTGGTTTTGGTTTTTTTTTTTCCTTCTTGGGTCACACCTGGTTATGCAAAGGGATTAATCCTGGCTCTGCACTCAGGAATTACTCCTGGCAGTGCTCAGGGGACCATATGGGATATTGGGTATTGAAACCGGGGTTGGCCGCATGCAAGGCAAATGCCCTACCCACTGTACTATCACTCCAGCCCCAGAGACAGTTTTAAAATATATTTTTGTTAGTTTGTTTCTTGTCTACACCTGGTGGTGCTCAGGCTTTACTCCTGGTCCTATTCTCAGGGGTCATTCCTGCTGAGCTTGAGGTACCATATGGGATGCTGGAGGATCCAATCCAGGTTGGCTGCATGCAAGGCAAGTGGCTTACCCACTGTACTATCTCTCTGGACTCCCAAATAAATTAAACTTTATTTTTATGAAGATCGATAAATATTTGATAAATACTGTAAAGAACTTACAACTTACAGTATTTTTAAAAATTTTTTTCAACTTACAGTATTTTGTGTTTTGTAAGTTCTACTTCAGGCTGGAGTGATAGTGCAGCGGGTAGGGCGTTTGCCATGTAAACCTGGGTTCAATTCCCATCATCCCATATGGTTCCATGAGCACCGTCAGGAGTAATTCCTGAGTGCAGAGCCAAGAGCAACCTCTGAGCATTTCTGGTTGTGACTCAAAATGCAAAATAAATAAATAAAAGTTCTGTTTCACTTCTTCCTTCTGAGGGTCGACTTCACCTTCAGAAGCTTCATCTCACTTATCTTTTATGTCTGCTTTCTTCAGTCAGTCTTCTGCACTGCTCTTAAATATTTCTGAAACAGTTCTCCAATCCTTTCATTAGATAAGAAATAAGAAAATTTTTTTGAAAGTCATTAAGAGATTGTGAGATTTCAGTAGTTGAATCCCAGGATGTAGAATATCCCCTCTACTACTTAATTTGTAGTACTTCTTTGAGAAGGTTTTCTGAACTGTCACAATTCCAGTACTAAGTGCTGAAGAAGTAGCACCTTGCAACACAGCACTCAGCATTTCCCTGCGGCATTGTACCTGAGGTTACTTCACTTCACTCCTCAGTGCTTCATCCCTTACAGCAACTTCCTATGGCAGTTATTGTCAATCAGAAAGTCACTCCTTTAAGAAGAATCTATCAAAATTGGGAGAACAGAGAGGGTACCTAGTAGCTTGATAAAACACCCTAGGAAATTCTTCCTTTTTTCTCCTGAAGTAGCTATCAACCCAAATTTGTGTTACTTGGACTGCTTCAAGAGTTGAACTTATTATTATGTGTTCATTTTCATTGACATTGTATTTTTGCTGTTGTTTGTTTTTTTGGGACCATACCTGTGCTCAGGGATTTCTCCTGGTTCTATGCTTAGGAATCACTCGTGGTGGGACTCAGGGATCATATGTGGTATAGGGGATTGACTGGAATTGGCTGCATGCAAAACCAAATGCTCTACCTCTTACCCCCGGTCCTCCATGTTATTGACATGCTCTTTTAACATTCTCAGACTGTTTTCTTTCTTTTTTGGAGGGTAGGGGGTCATACCCGGCGATGCACAGGGGTTACTCCTGGCTCATGCACTCAGGAATTACTTCTGGCAGTACTTGGGTTACCATATGGAATGCTGGGAATCGAACCTGGGTGAACTTTGTGCAAGGCAAACACCCTATCCACTGTGCTATCACTCTAGCCCCAAATCTCAGTGTTTTCATGATATCCGACCAAATACCCCACTTCCCCTCCTGCTCCTCCAACCATGGCCTCTTCTGCTCCGATTCCCATTCTTCATGGCAGGTATCACTGGAATTTCCCCTGACTGAGGCACCCAGCCACTTCTTCATTCTCTTTTTAAACACCTTACAAATAGTTAACTGGACTTAAGACCCGAAACTTTGAGTTTGTGTTTGGTTTTTCTTTAGTGACACATCCTTGAAGCTGCCAGATTAGCATTTTGTTTGATCAGGATGGGAAAAGTCAACTGATCCCTTCATCCCTGGAAATGGGGCTTTTTCCAGCATAAAAGCTACAACATGGTTAATATTTTCATAATCAGGGAAGTCAAGAGCAAATTTGTCCTCTGCCATTTGCTATACTGCTGTTTGCACCAGCTTCCCTACCACCAAGCAGGGGATCACGGTGATGCCTGCTGCCTTCAGCCAGTGGGTACCCAACACTGGCGACTAAAAGGCTTGGCTATTGCCAGCTGGGGCCCAAGCCCTTTCTGGGATGAGCAGCACCACCTGCCCCGCCCTGCCACAATGTAATGACAAGACCGGTACCTGTGTGGAGACCTTCACTGGCATTTTTTTTGTTCTTTGTTTTTTGTTCTTCTGGCTTTTTTGGTCACACCTGGTGATGCTCAGGACTTATTTCTGGCTCTGCACTCAAGAATTACCCCAGATGGTGCTTGGGGGATCATAGGGATGCCAGAGATCGAACTCAGGTTGCTGTGTGCAAGGCAAACACCCTCAGCACTGTACTATCGCTCCAGCTTTGTGTTGGATTTTGTGCTGCGTTTGTTTTTGAGCCACACCCAGAGGTGTTCAGAGCTTATTCTTGGCTCTGCTCCCAGGAATTGCTCCTGGAGATGTTATAAGAACCATGATGGATGCTGGAGAATAAACCCGGTCGGCCACGTCCATGGCGAGCGTCCTACACTCTGTATTATCTTTCTGGTTCCCCTTTACTGATGTTATTATGTACTATTTTCTGATAGCCATTTTTCGCTGCTTTGGATTTAGATAAAGGTACCATTTTTGTCATGCCGATGTTACAAAAAAAATCCGTTTCCCTGCTTGCACTACCATATGTAGCCACAAGGCGATGCTCGTCCTCTGTCTAAGTAAATTGCAGGTCCTTTCTGTATGGAGCATGTTGGGGGCTGTGCTCAGTCTTGATTCTTAGTTCAATATTTGATAGTTAAGAAACTAACCCGCAGGATATCCCTTGCATCCTAAAATCTTTAAATATAGTACTTAATCCGACAACTCTATGACGTTTTATATTTTGCTAATTATTGCAAGAATTTATTGAGATGAACTGTGATGCTTTTAGAAAATAGGAATATGCAAGTGTTAATTTTCAAAGAATTCCTTCAGCCAAACCTAATCAACATTTTACCTGACCTGTAAAACTGAAACTGCATGTCTCCCCTTCTCTCCATTCTCCACAAGTATGAAGTAATATCCCTTTAAGAAAAAAAAATACATTTTCACCCCTTACTTAAAATGCTAAGTTGTTCTTAGACGTTCTAGCATATTTTACAAAGGCCTGCCTAAATAATCTTGTCACTATATTCCTCTGCAGCAGAATCTCATTTCAGTCTCCTACTTCAATCCTCATCATTCACGGCTCCAACTTTGCATGTATTCTTTGGTTGTTGTTATTTAGGGGCTACACCCCATGGTGTCAAGGGCTACCCTTATTCTCTGCTCAAGGATTGCTCCCAGTTTTGCTTTGGGGATCTATGTGTCAGAAATTGAACCTGCGTGCAAACCATGTAGTTTAATCCACTCCACCACACATGGAGCTCTGAGCACTTTTCAGGAGTTATCTGACAGCCTTTTGAGCTGTCTTTGTCCCTGCTTTTATTCTTATATTTCCCCAAACAGGGATTTTTGCTGAGTCTTGAAATATATCATTGTTGAAAAAAAAGAGTCCTGGAGATTCTTTTCTTGATTGCCCATCTCAAGTTTATCCTTTAGCTACAACTAAGATATTACTAATTTAAAAAAGCCCTTCCTAGGTATCCCTCCTATTTTTATTAATGAACCTGGTTTATAATATTGTCAGTTCATAGTATTAATAGGCTACATCGTTCCAATACCACATCTACCAATTTCCCTCCATCAATGTTCCAGGACCCCTCCTCTTCCCTCCTTCACCTCAGGCGAGCTCAGTAAACTGTCTCCAGTTGTGTTGCTTTTAGTCACTTGTCATTCCTTTACCATGTTTCTTTATGTCCCACGTAAAAGAAGTCATTCCGTCTGAGAGACATATATCTGTATCTGTCTTCTGTCTGACTTCACCCAGCATTATACCTTCTACTTCTATCCATGTGGTGGTAAATTGCATGCTTTCATCTTTTCCTATAGCTGAGTAGTAT
>JAOXYA010038338.1:0-12680 GCA_028565675.1 Sorex palustris
ACCGCCAGGAGTAATTCCTGAGTGCAGAGCCAGGAGTAACCCCTGTGCATTGCCAGGTGTGACCCAAAAAGCCAAAAGAAAAAAAGAAGATAATAGGGCCAACGGAACGGGGCGGGGCCTGAGTGGGCGTGGTCCAGCGTCGTGTCCACTGGTCAGTCTGGACCTAAACAACCACCCTGCCTAGGGGCCAGAGCGATAGTACAGCGGGTAGGGCAGTTGCCTTGCACACAGCCTACCAGGGTACAGACTCCTGAGCACCACCAGGAGTGATTCCAGAGAGCAGAGACAGAAGAAACCCCTGAGCATCCCCCAAAAAACCCAAAACCAAAACAAACTTCTTGCTTTTCACATGATGGAATCACTGGGACCTTTTGAGTCAGGCTTCCTGGGCTCAGCATCCTGCACACTCGGATCTTTCTATTCGCTGCACTGTTTGCATGTTTGAGACACCAAAACACAACTCTTAGCGGGATCACTTAGAACACACTGTTGTTTCTTCCGATTTGGGTTGAAACGTCCAGAATTCAGGCAGCGGCAGATTGGGGATTTGGGGTTCACTGAGCATCACTTTCTGGTTCTGTGCCTTCATAGATGGTGAGGGAATGTCATTGGAGGTCTTGCTTGTAGGATGGCAGGAGACGAGCTCTGGGGTCTCTCACCCCTGCATGACAGGGCGCCCTTATCACCTAATCCTTTGGCTTCGAGCATGAGAGTCAGGGGGGACCCAAACATTCAGTCAATGCAGTGACCCACTGACCCACGCCAGGAGACCTGTCGCAGATACCCTGTAGTCCTAGGAGCACATGATCAGAGCCCCCAGAAGGGGTTGAGTGGGTACAGAAACCACACAGGGTCTAGGTCAGCCTTGGTGGGGGTAGTTTTCCAGTAAAAGCATGTGGGATGGGGGTGAGCAATGCATTCTGCTGAGACCAAATACCTACAAAGGTTGAGAGCGAATCGCCGACCCCCAAATTGAAAAGAAAACTGCCTCTGGAAGCTAAGATCTGTGACTTCTCCGGGGCTTCCAACCAGCACCTCAGCCTGCCCCAGTTTTTGCTCCTTGAATAATCTGATATTTAATAGAAACTCCATTAGGATCCCTGACACACCCCACGCTTAGATGTAGGTTGAGCGCGTCTGGGTAATGCCGGCACCAAAACCACACAGCCCTGCAGGCCCCAGGAGGGAAAACTATTTTTTCCTCTTTCTTACATAAAGCCTCTTTCCAGCCTGCCCCGATCACCTTTGAATAGGGGATGCTGCTGACTTTGATGTCAGAATCGCTCACCAGCCTGGGCTGGTGCGAACTCAAGGGCAGGGCAGGCGGCTGCCGGGCATCGCTGCCTGCTCTACGGCCTACCTTGAGAGGAAGAGGAGGTCAGTGGGGGAAACACAGTTCCAGAATGTTCTAGAGATATCCATGGAAGGCCAGGCCTACTCCCTGCCAGGACTCAGGTTCTAAATCCAGTTCAGAAGCTGGCCCCTGACCTGACATTCTTGAGGGATTTGATAACATCCATTCACCCTTTTGGGTATCATCTCCTCCGGAAAGTCCTCCCTGATCTCCTGAGAGAATCCTCCAGGAAGTGGCTGTAGTTCTGAAGTTGGGAGCTGGCACTGGATTGAAACCATTTAGGGGCTCTCAGGGGATGGGACTGCCTGGGGACCTGCATGGGCCAGATGAAGAGGGAGATAGGGGTGAGTCTTCCAAAGAGGACTTTGTTACCTACTTATGAGGGGTGGGGAAGGAAGGTGAAAAGGAAGGAGAAGACCTGACATTCTGACATTTGGGGTCATTGGTTATAGGCCAGGAAAGTGTCAGCTGTGAAAGGGGCAGGCAGAAGCTACCCTCATGCATCTGACCTTGGGGAGAGTGGCAAGAGACAAGGAGTCATGGGGAGCACCAACCCTGGAGCACTTTCAGAGAATGATCAGCAAAAAGAAAAAAATGGGGGAGACAAGAGCATGTGGGGGCTACGTGGACTCAGAACTCAGGAGAGATTCCTCAGCAGGGACTCTGAGCAGAGGAGAGGATGGGCACTGCAAGGGGTGTTCTGGCCTGGGGGGTGCGACTGGGCCAGCAGTGGAGGGGGAGGGAGCGGGTGGCACCTGTATTGGAGGTCAGGGGCTGCGGCAAGTCTGGTTCATGCTGAAGGGGCTCCCGTGTGCCCCTGAGTGAGAGACGCTGCAAACTCACACACGCCTCAGCCCCCAGGTCCCCTCCACTGCAGGGCCCACACGGGCACCTGACATCTGATCAGCCTCCACCGCAGGGGTGCGCAGGCCGAGCAGATGGGGGCCAGTGTGGAGCTGACACGGTTTAAAAACTGGTCGGAGAAGGCCCACAACCAATGCCTGGCATTGTGTGAACCCCCAAACACCCCAGGAGAGATCCCCCAATATGCCAGGAATAGCCCCACACACAACTGGTACACCCCTTCGTCTCAAAAGAAAAGGAAACGGTGTCAGGCAGCAGAGCCCACAGAAATTCCAGGCACGTGAAATCTCCGCGACAAGCAAACCCTCGGGACAAAAAAGTAGATCAGTGGATCTAGGCACAGGAGCTGGGGGAGGGATGGGCTTGAGGGAAAGCAGGAAGGAGGTGCCATGCGGGCACAGGAAGAGTCTGGAGCTGGAGGGGCTGGTTCACAGCACTGGAAGACACGAACACCACTGAGCTGAGCATAGGAAAATGGTAAATGCTCTATTCTGTGCCTTTCCACCAGGGGGATAAGAGTGGCAGTGAAGAGATCGCTTGCGTTCTCTTCCTGACTGTCAAAGTCATGAAGCTCATGGTAGGAAGAAAACGGAGGGAAACCAATGAAGAAATAGAAGTTTCCATGAGGGTGGGAGACAGGGTGGCGACTCAGTCATAGAACAATGTCTGCATGTGTGAGGCTGTGGGTTTGGTCTCAGGCGCCACACACACAAATCCAAATTATGGTGAGTGGGTCTAATTTCCTCTGCACAGACCCATGGTACTCAAGAACCAGGAAAGGCTAAGAAGGGCCAGAGTGGGCTGGAGCAGTAGCCCAGTGGGGAGGGCATTTGCCTTGCATGTGGCCAACCCAGGTTCCATCCCCAGCATCCCAGATGGTCCCCCAAGCACTGCCAGGAGTAATTCCTGAGTGCAGAGCCAGGAGTCAGCCCTGAGCATTGCTGGGTATGACTCAGTAGCGCTGAGGGGAGGGTGGGTGCTTGCCTTGCAACACGTGGCCAACTCAGGTTCGATCCCCATACCCCATCTGGTCCCCTATTCACAATGACGAAAGAAAGTCAGCCCTTGTGCTGCTTCCCTGTCCCCATCTCATCCCTTCATTGCTTAGCTACTGAAGGAGAACTTTGTGGGGGTTTGTTTCTTGGTTTGGAGACAACCCCTACCTTGTTCAGGGGCTGCTCTTGGCTCAGTGCTCAGGAGAGTGCCCTGGAGGTGCTCAGGGACCTCTACAGCGCCAAAGCTCGAATCCGATATGAGCAGGCCACCTGCAAGGAGAATGCCTTGGCTTTTGCCCTGAAGAAAAGCTTCCGGACTCATGCGATGTCTTCCTCACCAGCGAAACACATAGCTCAGACATGACCCCCTGTGACGCCAGCCTTAGGCTATGTGGGAAGGGGCAGAGGAATGTCCCCAAGAGTTGGAGTGCGCGCTGGCTTTGGCGCTGGCTTTGGCGGGTATGGGTCCAATCATGACCACCAGAGTTCCAGTGGCCACTTGCCTTCCCTATAAAAACATGTCTTAAGTATTCAAACATGAACAGGAGCAAGCATCTGGCTTGCCCGTGGCCAACCTGGGTTCGATCCCCAACATCCCCTATGGTCCCTGCCTGAGCCCTGCCAGGAGTGATTCCTGAATGCAAAGCCAGGGATCAGCCCTGGGCATTGCTGTGCATGGCCCAAAAACAAAATCAAAAGTCCTGCTGGAAACCTTGGACCTGGTCACTTCACCTCCACCGTCTGGTCACCCAGCTGCAAGGAGGTGCATCCACTCTGCAGTCTGAAGTGAACGAGGGGCTTGGGGCAGCTCTCTGGGGCAGTCAGTCTCCCTTTGTTCTGCCCCCTGGGGGGTGTGGTCCTTCCGGCCCTTTCCTTGCAGGTGGACGAGATCTTGGGGGAGCAGCCAGTCATCAAGGAGCGCGTGTTTGTGGCCTTGAAGCAGTATGCAGCTGAGCAGCGGGTGGACAACCTGGTGTGGGCACTCTCCCTGGTGCTGCCCCGTGAGGCGCATGGGCCTCTCCTGGACAACCTCAGGTACACCAGGCGTCCGGGCTGGGAGGGGACTGGGGAGACCACCGAGAGGAACACGGGTTGTCCATGCCTTCAGCTGCAGAACAGGAGACCCCTGGGGCAGAGACCTCCCCCCAGAATCATCTGTTCCATTTCCGCTCAATTTCATAGCCTGCTCTGCCCAGCCCCGTCCAGGGCACGGAAACACTCACAAGGAGCTGAGATGCCCAGTGCCTCCCCCTGCTCCTTGGTTAAGTCTGGTGTGGGGCTGTGTTCTCTGCCCTTGGCTGATGTCCACGGTCTTCGCTGAGTCCACCGCGCCACCAGCTATTTGGTGTTGCAGGGGATTGAACCCAGGCTGCACAGGTGGGAGTCTTATACTCTACCCCTGGGCTTCATCTCAGACCCTCCCCCAGCACCATTATTCCCTCCTGGCAAAAGGCAGACAGTGGCTCAGAAAGGTTAAGAGACTGGCAGAAAGCCACACGGCACGAGTGGCCATCCTGGAAGGGAACTGTGTTGTGTGGATTGTCACTTTCTGTCACTGTCCTCCCGTTGTTCATCGATTTGCTCGAGCGGGCCCAGTAACGTCTCTATCGTGAGACTCGTTGTTACTGTGTTTGGCATATTGAATACGCCATGGGTAGCTTGCCAGGCTTTGCCGTGCGAGCGAGATACTCTTGATAGCTTGCCAGGCTCTCCGAGAGGGGCAGAGGAATCGAACTCAGGTCAGCCATGTTGACTGTGTGCAAGGCAAACGCCCTACCCACTGTTCTATCACTCCAGCCCTGTCACTTTCTACTCTTCTTAAATGAAATATTTTTTGGAGGGGGAGGAGGACATATAAGCAGCAGTGCTAAGGGGTTTAACTTGGCTCCATGCTCAGCTGCTGCAGAGTTGCTGGGGGGGGACCATACAGTTCTGGGGATCAGACCCAGACTTCCAGCGTGCAAACACGGTTCTGGGTAGATTCCCGTGATCTCTTCCCTCAGCTTCACCTTGGGGCCTGCTAAGATGGTACTTCAGGAGGCAAATCTCTTGTGGGTCCTCAGCTGGAGCTGCTCCCTTCTTCCTGCCTTGTGTGTGTGTGAGAGAGAGAGAAAGAGAGAGAGAGAGAGAGAGATGCATAGCTATGGCCAAGCCCCCTGAAAACAACCAGCATGTGCCTGGACCCACTTCCCATCCCTCAGCGCGGCACTCCCTTGGCCCCTCCCCCTTCGGCGCTTCCCTCCCCCCCCATTCCCTCACCCCTATCATTCATCCCAAGCCTGCCCCTCCCTCCGGGCCAAAGTTCTTTCTGGAGCCATGGCAGGCTGACAGCACCCTGCAGGGCCCCGCAGGCGCAGCTGGTCCCTAGGAAGTTGATGCGAGTCCTGCCTACTCCACCGACACCCTCCCAGGGCCCCTTTTTTTCCTGGTGCGACCCAGCTGGGGCTCTGGGTCCACTGACCCGGGCAGCCCGAGTCTGCCTTCCACTCCCAGGGCCAGTGGCCGGCTCGAAGGTCAGGAGGAGAGGGTTGTGGGGCACGCGCTGGCACCGGGATGCCCATCCCCACAGCGGCCCGAGCCTGCACCTCTGTTGTCAGTGTGTCAAATGCGACAGGAAAATTGGGGAGTCTGCGGGGCGAGGGGCGGCACCCAGCTGGGCTCTGCCGAAAGAAGGGGTAACTTGGCAGCTTGGCTTCAGTGCACAAGCCCTCTCCTCCCCACCCCCACGACGCACCCAGGGACCCTGGGGGTGGGGTCGGGTGATCCGAACACCTTGCACAGAGTTGTAATTCCCAGAGCAAAGTCAATCAGGGTAGGCTTCGAGGAGGAGGCAGCAGGTGCCAGGGTTGTAGGTTCTCCCCCCCCCCCCGCCCCAGCCTGCCATGGGTTTGTCAGGGTTAGTCATAGAGCCAGAGGGAGAGCCCATGTACCAGGTGAGGGCAATGACACAAAGTTCCTGAGCCCAGTACTGCCCAGAGTGGACACTGGGCAGGATCCCATCTAGAGGGGACAAGGGTTAAATGTCAGAGCTGCTGCAGGGGAGGATGTGTGCAGGTGTGCCTGTGGCTGGACCTCCTCGGCAGAGGTTGGTAGCCCCCCATACAGCCATGTGACTTCCGACTGGCCAGAACCGTGGCCTCTCCATCACCGCAGCACCAGCCTGATGATTGGTCAGATTCCTAAGAGCTAAGACTCTGCTTCCTGACCTCACTCACCAGTGTCAGGGCCTCGAGGACCCACACAGCCCATGGCCGCTGCAGGAGACAGTGCACAGACAACCACCATGTCAGTCATTCCAGAAAGTTCTCTGGGCCAGTGCCGTGTGCGGATGAGATTTGGGTCAGAGGCAGCGAGGGGAGCAGAGGGCCTGGTGCCAGCAGCTCCGACAACGGCTGAAACCCTGATGTGGGTCTATTCCAAAGGGCCCGTGAAGATGATTAAGTGACTTTCTAATTAGGACAGGCCCGGCAGGTGGGCAGAGTGTGAGGGGCGGTGGGGGGCTGGGATCTGGAGTGTGGCAGCCATGACTGGGCAGCCTGGGCCTCGTGACTGGACCCTGGAGGCAGCATCTGTGAAGTGCCCTCAGGGATCCCTGTGGGGTCTTGGTGACAGGCTTGGCTAGTTGCCAGCAGAGACTTCCCAAGAACTGGGGAATAAGGGGGAGACACCTGCACCCGTCCCCACAGCTTCCATGTCAGCTGCGTGCGTTCCTGTCGGTGTGTCGGCAGGGCTCAGCATGTGTGCTACGGTCAGTGTCTGGGCTAGGACTCACTGAAGCCCATCAGTGGCACCCTCGGCTGCTGCCCACTAGATGCGAGGTGCATGCAGCTGTGATTTGTGGCAACCTAATTGTCTACTGTCCTTGGGAGGGCACAGCGTGCCTGCTCTCCACCCAGACTGGGAAGTACCCGCCCCTGGTAGCGCCTCATTTTGGACAGGCCCTTGAAGCCGGGGTGGGGTCATCTGGGTTGAGCTGCCAGCTGTTGTCCGTCTGTGTCCTCACCATACTGCTGGCAGTGTGTGCACCACTGGCTGTGCTTAGCTCCGAGCTTAAGATTCTGCTCAGTGCTTGCAGCTTAGTCTTTTAGGGGGCTGAGGGTTGGAGCCACATAGGATGGTGCTCAGGGACCCTCCACCAGGCGGGGGTCAATCCCAGGTCAGCTGCCGCAGTCTCTCTGTCCCTGTGCTGTACACACGCACTCTGGGTGCCAAGCCATCGCAGCAGGTACAGAACTGGCAGAAACGGGGCATGCATGGAACAGGGCACTCGCCTCTGTATCGGTGGGATGGTCCTCCACCCCCCCCCCCGCCCAGGCAGGACTGAGAACCAGGTGGGAAGGTGCTGAGACATCACCGTGGGGGAAATGAGCATCCCCTAACAAGCACAGAGCCAGGAGTGGGGCAACGGGATGCTGGGCAGCGTGGCTGGGACAGAGGACAGAGAATGACCACCAGGTCGGCTGGGTATAGGACAACTTGCCTGTGGGGTGGCCACCTCCCTACCAGTAGAGAAATGTGCCCTGTAAGGTGACTGCTGCCTGGAACCCAGCCCTGGGCTGACTCCCAAGATCTCCCGCCCTTTCTGGCCAGTAGTCAGGACGGAAGGGAGAGGGATGACAGCGAGGCGAGTCCCCAGGGGGGTCGCCCTTTCCTGGCATCCCGGCTCCTCCCCTGCTCCTCCCTGCTTCCCTGCCAGCAGGTGATGTCTGCAGGAGCCCCCAGGACTGATGGCATCTCAGGCATATTGTCCCCAGCCTCACAGCGGTTGTTCCGGACTGGCTGCCCCGCCCCCACCTTGGGAGGGCTCTCCCGCACCCCACTTTCTCCTCTTTACAATCTACCCACTTCTCCCCTCCACACGCTCCTTTGAGGCTCTCCCAGCCCTGCCTCCCGGCTTCAAGCAAGCCTCCAGCACCCCCTGGCCCACCCATCCGCAGCGCCTCCTCCCTCGCTCCCCGCCGGCTCGGCACAGTACCGGCGCGGCGCGAAGGGTCCGAGCCTCCACCCGGGGCTTCCCGCCGGCTGCAGCGGGAGGAGGCGCCCGGGCTCGGCGGACGCGGGTGGACAGTCCCCCGCGAGGGGTGGGGCGGGGCGAGGGGCGGGGCCGGCGGCGGGCGCGGGGCGGGCGCTGGCCCCGCAGAGCGCGTGGAGACGCGGTGCCCTCGCTCTGCTCGCGGGCTCCGCCACCCCCTGCGCTTCGGCACCTGCCTCGCCGCCGTCCCGGCTCCAGATGGGGAAGGACCAGGGCTTCTCACGGCACTTTCGGTAGTTTCCCCGCCTCCCCGCGCGCCCCGGGGAACTGGGCGCCCTGGGTGCACCAGACCCGCCTCCCGCCGACCTGGGACTGGGTGGGGCTCCATCCCTGAGGGGGCTTCCCGGCCCACGGTGGGCACCCTTTGGCCTGCCCAATGCCTCACGGGCTGGGGCGGGTAGGAGGGAGGCAGGACATCAGGGCTCGGGTTCTTCGCACCATCGTGGGGTTCTGGATAGGAGCGGGAGGGGTCAGGGTCTGGGAAGGCAGAGCCCCGGCTGGTGGACGGGACTGGCCAGAGAGGCAGAGCCAACGGCCGGCCGTACGTGGCTCCTGGTCGGCTTCTGGAGTTGGATTCAGGCCAGAAGAAGCCGGGCGTTTGGTGCATGGTCTTTGTGTGGGCCAGGATGCGCACGTGTGGCTCGGAGAAGCCTTTTGGCACTGCAGGGATCAGGAGCCAAAGGACCAGGGTCAGGGGCCACAGAGGCTCCGGAGACCCCACCCAGCTGGCTCTGTATAGACTGGTGGGTTCAGAGCAGATGTGGGGTTCAGGCACCGGCTAGGGGAGCTGGGAGCCCAGGAGATGGAAAAGGCGCCTGAAGCCCCAGATAGCCTTGACCTCTGGGATGCGGACCCCTCCCGCAGCACTCTGGACTCTCTCGAGCTGGGGGGAGCGAAGCATATTTAACTGCTGCTCTAGGGCAGAGCTAGGATGGACAGGGACACCCTGCCCCAGGGGGCCCAGAGCTGAGGCGGGGTGGGGGAGGGGGCACTGCTGTTCCCCCTGGAGCGCAGAGCACTGTGGCATTTCATGCGTGCTATTCCTGGGGCTCGGGGATGTGGGGGCAGGTGGGGGCTCTGAAGACCTTGAGGTGGAGGGAACAGGATTGGGGGTCTAGTCCAAGCCTGAGGGGCTCCTGGGTCCTGGTGGCCCATGGGGAATGAGGCGGAAGCTCCTGATTTGGGGGACTCACTGCCAAGGGAAGAGCCGGGCAGCCGTTTGTTCTAGAGCAGAGCCCCAGAGGCAGTGTCTTAGTGATCCCATTTCCGGACATTGGGGTCACCTCCGAGGCGGGGTGAGCTTTTAGAGGGCTGCAAGACCTCCGCCCCCTTTCCCTCCCCAATCCTCACCATCCCCTTGACACTAGCTCCTGGCACCAGGAACAGGCAGGGAACCCGGGGTGTCATACGACTTGCCCAGGCACAGAGGCTGCATGTGAGGCCAGCTGTGCTGAGATCCAGCTGTGTGAGCAAGAAGTTACAGAGCCTTTCGGGGCTTCAGCATCCTCTCCATAGGGCAGGAGTACACATTGGGGTATTGACTGCTGCCATGACCAGAGGTGGGGAGGCACTTCTGATGTACCTCCTGTGAATGGGCCCCTCCATTGTGCCCTAGCAGTGGCCCAAAATTACACTAGAGACTTGCACTCAAAGATCATGCGACCTCAGAGGAGACCCTCTCTCTGCCCCAAATGATCATCCTGGCGCCCTAGGACCCTATGCCTCCCGCATGCCTCTCGCCACTTCCAGGCTGGCTCCTAGGAAAGCAGTGAGCCCAGAGCCTTCAGTGTGGAACCCGGATCTGGCTCCAGGGACTTTGCACTGATCCAGTCAGGAAAAATTGGAAGCCACCGAGAGGGAGCTTAGCAGGGAAGCACCAAGCATGGGAGGAGAGGTCAGGGAGGTGGGAGGGGTCCAGGCTCTGCCAGGAGCTAAGCCAGTAGCAGCCAGGGGGTCAGGCCCAGCAGGGTGGAGAAGGCTCAAGGCGGATCCCTGGGGTTCTTGTCTCCGGAGGTGGAAAATGAGAAGCGCATGTGAAGCTTGATGAGAGGAAGCCAGAGGAGAAACGGATCCATGAACAGGCTCTGGGGGCGTAGAGGTTCCTAAGAGACAGAGTCTGCGTGACGGTCGCTCTCTGATGTGGAGAGGACAGGCCTGGGGCGTGGCCGCCCTTGAGCCGCGATGATGATCGCTGTGCCGTCCTGGGGCGCGCCCCGACTCCCGCTGTCCTCGTCTGCAGGATTTTCATCCCCAAGAAGCACCGGGCGCGCTTCGACGAGGTGGTGTCGCAGGGTCTGCTGGGCAAACTGTGCCGGGCCCGGCGGGCGCAGGGCGCGCAGCGGCTGCGTCGGAGCCGCAGCGAGGAGCGTCCCGAGCGCCTGCTGGTGTCCACGCGCGCCAGCGCCCCGCCGCGCCGCCCCGACGAGCCGCCCCCGCGCAAGTCCGCGTCGCTGCTGGCCAGCCGGGCCTGCCTCGGGGGCGCGCGCAGGTACCGGGGGTCCCACTGGGTGCGCGGGGGAGTGGATGGCGCCCCCGTACCCGCTTCACCCCAGCGCGCCCTTCTCTTTCCCCAGGACCGTCCGAATCTACAAGGGCAACAAGAGCTTCGGTTTCACGCTGCGCGGCCATGGGCCCGTCTGGATCGAGTCTGTCCTGCCTGGTGAGGGCGGCAGTTTGTCTTAAAAGACCATAAAGCGCAGGATGGGGTGATGAACTGGGTAGCCGCGGGGGGGGGGGGGGGGGGGGGGCGGGGGGGGGGGGGGGGGGGGGGGGGGGGGGGCGCGCGCGCACACACACACACACACAATCTGAAGAGGGGCAGTCCCGCCTATGGTGCCTGTTCAGAGTGTAAATGGGACTGTGAAGGGGACGGGGATGCAGGTAAACTCGAGAGGCAGCAAGACCTTGGGGCCACTGCTCGTTCACCCCCAACAACCCATTTGTCCCCTCTGGCCCTAAATTGAGGCATCCTGTAGAAGTCTCCTGGGGGTGGAAGCTCCTCCTCCCGCCCCCACCCCTGGATTTGGGAGATGGGGGGATATCCTCACTTCTTTTTTATTTGTTTTTGGTTTCTGGGTCACACTGGACAGTACTCAGGGCTTATTCCTGATTTTGTGCTTCAACACTTTATCCTTTGAACTGTCTCTCTGGCCCAAGGTGGTACACCCCAGGCATGGTGGGAAATTCCCTGGTGGCAGAGATGTTCTGCTTTTATTCAAGCTGCAGAACCCCAGACACAGGGATGGGCACAAGAGCACTTGGCTTACATGTGGCTGACCCCCATTCAGTCTCTCAGGTACTGTCAGATGTCACTTCTGAGCACCACTGGGTGTGGCCCAAACCTTCCTTTCCCACAGAAAACATCTAGGGGCGCTGGTCCAGGCTGCTCACACCATTTTTTATTCTTTCTTCATTTTCATAGGATGCTTCTTCATCTCAAGTGGATGCTTTTTTTTTTTTGGCTTACACCTGGTGATTTGCTCGAGCGGGCCCAGTAACGTCTCCATTGAAGACTTTGTTGTTACTGTGTCTGGCATATTGAACTCCTGGCTCTGCTCTGCACTCAGGAATTACCCCTGGCAGTACTCAGGGGACCATATGGAATGCTGGGAATCGAACCTGGGTTGGCCGTGTGCAAGGCAAATGCCCTACCCGTTGTGCTATTGCTCCAGCCCCTAAGTGGATGCTTTGACAGAAGCTTTTTATTTAGTTTTGATTTGGGGGCCACACCCAGCAGTGGTCAGGGCTTACTCCTGGCTCTGTGCTCAGAGTTCATACTCCTGACAGGCTCAGAGGAACAGATGGGGTGTCAGGGATTGAACCTGGGTCAGCCACATGCAAAGTAAGTGCCTTACCTGCTGTTCTATAGCTGTGCCCTTTTTGTCCTGGAGTAGACAGCACCCGCCCCATGCAGAGTGACCTGGGGAAGCACCAGTGCCAGCAGGAGGCAGAGGGGAGCACGGACTTGAGCCTGCATTGTGATCAGGGGTATGGGGTGGGGTGTGGGAGGGTCAGGTGACGGTGACCAGGTGCAACAGGCTTCGGATGGGCCAGTTTGTCTAGATCCTTGGGTACGGGGACCTAAAGGCTGTCCCTGTCATCTGAAGCCTGACCCTAGAAAATCATTTCTAGGACAGGGCCTGCCTGTCAGAATGGGGGAGGGGGGTTAGTGGTTTGTAGGAGAGGTGGGTCCTGGAGGGCTGGCTAATGTGGGGGACTGGTTAACTCGAGGGGGAATACTGGCTAACCCTGGGGTGTCATCCAGGGCTAAAGACACCAAGAGAATGAAGCATCAGATGTCTAAAAAGTGGCATAGGGGCTGGGGAGAGAGCACAGCGGGCAGGGCGTTTGCCTTGAACGCGGCTGACCCGGGTTCGATTCCCAGCATCCCATGTGGTCCCCTGAGCACCGCCAGGGGTAATTCCTGAGTGCAGAG
>JAOXYA010038354.1:0-12678 GCA_028565675.1 Sorex palustris
CCTGGGAACCTTCTCTGAGTGACATTAGGCTTTTATTGTTGTAAGGTTTGACAGTGTGTGTGTGTGTGTGTGTGTGTAAGAGCATTTCCTGCTTAAAGAAAACAAGCGGGGCTGAAGCAATAGTACAGCGGGGAGGGCGCTTGCCTTGCATGCAACAGACCCGGGTTCAATTCCCAGCATCCCACATGGTCCCCCAATCACCGCCAGGAGTGATTCCTGAGTGCAGAGCCAGGAAGAACCCCTGAGCATCACCGGGTGTGACCCAAAAAGGAAAAAAGAAAAAGAAAACAAGATGGATAACCATGCCGCCAGACCCCACACCAAGCTGTTTCACTCAGGGCACCCCGGAAGGGGGCAGGTGAGACCCCTCCCTGTCCCAAGGGACCCAGCCCGGGTAGCCGAGAACCTTTGGGAGTCAGCCACCGCCAGGCTCATGGCTGCTCTCCACACACCAGGGCCGGGTCTCACCCACGAGTCCATCTATTCCTGGACCACGTGGCCACGAATACTTCAAACCACATACTCTACCCATACTCCAGGGTTACTGCACCACACTTGACAAGGTTCAAAGTCAAGCAATCTTAGAGGGAAATATACATTTTTTCATATATATATCTATAAATATAAAAGCTGGAGCGATAGCACAGTGGGTAGGGCGTTTGCCTTGCACATGGCCGACCCAGGATCGATTCCTTCATCCCTCTCGAAGAGCCTGGCAAGGTCCCGAGAGTACCCCGCCCACATGGCAGAGCCTGGCAAGCTCCCTGTGGCGTATTCGAGATGCCAAACACAGTCACAAAAAGTCTCACCATGGAGACATTACTGGGGCCCACTCGAGCAAATCGATGAGCAATGGGAGGACAGTGCTACGGTGCTTCTGACAGAGAGACAGACAGACAGACAGACAGAGTGAGTACATGCGGGGGGGAGGGAGGGAGGGAGGGAGGGAGAGAGCGGGCATGTATGGGCCCAAGCATGCATCCAACCTTCCCAATGCGTCCCAGCCCTCACCACCGCGCCAAACCTATGCCAATCGGAGTCGCTGCACAGATCGGCAATGGCCTGGCTTGTGGGCTGTGCCCAGCAGCTAACGGCGGACACCAGCTGTCAGATAAAAATATTTCTCACTTCCTGCTGATACTGGAGCTGGGTCTGAGCCGCTCAGTCAAGATCTCTTGATTCCATTAACTCAGCCGCCCCGGGAGCCCGGCGGGAGCCCAGCGAGAGCCCTTCGAGCTGAGATGCACGCTGGGGGTGCCCGCAGGGGGCAGCCCAGGTTTGGAGGTGCTGTGCGCTTGGGCACTTGTCCGGGCGGGCTGTGAGCTGTCAGCCCACCATCTGCTCTCTCTCTCCTGTCCCAGCTTGCCCGGGAAGGGCTGCGAGTGTCCCTGGAGAAGGGACAGTGCCAACACATCAGCCGGGTTCGGGAGCTGGGGGTGGGGGACAGGCGTGTGGGCATCTGTGAGTTAGGGTGCCCCCAGCCTGAACCTGCACGGAAAGGGCTGCCACGTGGGCATTGCCATGGAAGGCCTGTGCTCTCTACACGGATGTCTATCACACGACGGCTCTAGAACATGCCGTATGTTGTATTACTTGTCAGCTACAGGGGTGTCTGTTATATGTTGGCTGTGTGTCTATTACATCCCTCATGACTGTTCCATGTGTAGTATCTGTCATTTGCAAGGGATGTCTATTGCATGTTGGTTGTGTCTATTACAGGTCTCATGACTAATACATGTGTATTATATGTCACTTGAAAGGCATGTCTGTTCCTTATTGGTTGTGTCTATTACAGGCCTTATGACTATTACATGTGTGTTACATGACATTTACAAGGTATGTCTGTTCCATATTGGTTGTGTCTGTTACATGCCTCATGACTATTACATATGTATTACATGTCACTTACAGGGTAGATCTATTTCTAGTTGGTTGTGTGTCCATTGCCTGCCTTATGTCTATTACATGTGTATTACACGTTAGTTTCAGGGTAGGTCTATTACATATTGGTTGTGTATTTACTACATGTCTTATATCCCTTATATGTGTATTACACGTCAGCTATGTAATACTGTGTAATAGGCTATGTAATACCTATGTAACAACTATGTAATAGGCTATGTCTATTACATGTCAGATGCGTGATACTGTAAAGAGTCATTTCAAGAGCCAGGCAGAGGGGCTGGAGCGATGGCACAGCAGGGAGGGCATTTGCCTGGCACACGGCCGACCCGGGTTTGATCCCCGGCATCCCATAGGGTCCCCCGAGCACCGTCAGGAGTGATTCCTGAGTGCAGAGCCAGGAGTCAGCCTTGAGCATCACTAAGTGGGACCCCCCAAAAGCAAAATAAAAAATAACCAGGCAGAGATAGCACATTTCCAGAGGAAGAGCGGAGCGAGGAAGGGGGCACAGAGGGGAAGTAGAGGCACAGATGGAAGAGACAGGGCTTGAGGCGAGGAGGCCGCCCTGCCGGGGCTGCAGGGGCCCAGGCCCCCCGGCTCTCCCAGCGCCCCCATCCTCTAGGCTGGGGTCCAGGCTGCTTGGCTGTCACCCTCCCCCAGGTGTCAGGGTGGGGGACTCAGTCACACCCCACCCCCCGACCGTGTCCACAGGGCCAGACGCTCACGAGCCGGGTTGGTCACAGGCAGGTGTGGGCAGGACGGCCCAGCCTCGGAGCGCAAGGCTCGCACACGGACCCACTCCACATCCACAAAAGCAGGCAGCGGGAAGAACGGGGCCTTGGGGTGCCCGACGCCAGGGGCCTCCAGAAAGGGGTTCCAGCGTTTATCCCCAGGCAGCTGAGCGCGAGGCCCCGTGTGACAGGTGGAGCAGCAGAGAGCAAACGTCCTCCCGCTGCGAGAGGGATTTGGCTGCAAAGCCCTAATCAATGAGGAAAAATTTGAAGAGCTTAAGGCGGTGGCGCCGAGCAGAGCTCAGCCTTCGTGGCTGTGACTCAGGACCGTCCCTCCCTCCCACTCTGCCTCTTCTCGTCCTCTCACTGTCCCAGCGCCTCCATGAGCGTCTCCCCCACCCCACCAGGAGACGGGACTCCCCGGCCCTAGACACAGGACAGGAGCGATTCCTGAGCACAGAGCCAGGAGTCAGTCCTGAGCATCACCAGGTGTATCCCAAAAAGCAAAAACAAGAAAGAAAGAAAGAAAGAAAGAAAGAAAGAAAGAAAGAAAGAAAGAAAGACAGGGAGGAAGAAAAGAAAGGAAGGAAGGAAGGAAGGAAGGAAGGAGGGAGGGAGGGAGGAAGGGAAGGAAGGAGGAAGGAAGGAAGGAAGGAAGACAGAAAGGAAGGAAGAAAGAAAGACAAGAAGAAAAAAAGAAAGGAAGAAAGAAAGGAGGAAAGGAAGATAGGAAGGAAAGGAAGGAAGGAATGAAAGAAAGAAAAGCAGGAAGGAAGAAATGGAAGGAAGAAAAGAAAGGCAGACAGGAAGGAAGAAAGAAAAGAAAGAAAGGAAGAAAGGAAGGAAAGAGGAAGGAAAGAAAGACAGGAAGGAAGAAAAGAAAGGAAGAAAGAAAGAAAGACGGGAAGGAAGAAAGAAAGGAAGAAATGAAGAAAGAAAGAAAGAAAGAAAGGAAGGAAGGAAGGAAGGAAGGAAAGAAAGGCAGAAAAGAAAGGCAGGAAGGAAGAAATGAAAGACAAGGAAGGAAGAAAGAAGAAAAAAGAAAGACAGGAAGGAAGACAAGAAAGAAAAGAAAGAAAGAGAAGAAAGGCAGGAAGGAATAAATTAAAGGGAAGGAAGGAAGGAAGAAAGAGAGAGAGGAAGGAAGGAAGGAAGGAAGAAAGAAAAAGAAGAAGGAAGGAAGGAAGGAAAGAAAGAAGAAGAAGAAGAAGAAGGAAAGAAAGAAAGAAAGGAAGAAGAAGGAAGGAAGGAAGGAAAGGAAGGAAGGAGAGAGGGAAGGAAGGAAAGAAAGAAGAAGAAGGAAAGAAAGAAAGAAAGAAAGAAAGAAAGAAAGAAAGAAAGAGAAGAAAGGCAGGAAGGAATAAATTAAAGGGAGGGAAGGAAGGAAGGAAGAAAGAGAGGAAGGAAGGAAGGAAGGAAGGAAGGAAGGAAGGAAGGAAGGAAGGAAGGAAGGAAGTTGCCTCGAGGGGCGAGACGTGAGCACCCATTGGTCCTTCCCGGAGCTAAGTCCAGCCTGGCAGCAAAGTGGAGGTGTGGGTCAGCCCAAGCCGGCCCGGGAGCCCCGAGCCTGGCCATGTCGGTGCCGCGTCTGTGCCAGGGGTCCGGCGTTTGAGAGGCAGGTTCCGTGCCAGGGCGGGACCCCAGCTTCCACCACGCCACGCCTGTGCTCCAGCCGCCAGCCACCAGCCGTGTTGTAAGTCAGACTCTAAGTGCCCCAGGCAGAGAGCATGTAATTGCCTTGTCTTTTGTCTGGATGCTTTTGTCTCGTTAGAAACCCAAGTGCAATTTGGGGGAAGAGAAAAAATAAAAAGCTCCACTAGAACGTTCGTTTGAGCGAGCCCCGACTATGAGGGGGGATCCTAGAGCCCTACCTAGAGAGCACATGGGCAGAGAACCCCCCGCCCCAAAGATCTTTCCGGTGGACCCCGAAAAGCTAGCTGAGGGCAGAGGATATGAGGTAGGGCGGCCCGGGGTGGGGTAGGGCAAGGCAGGAGAGAAAGGGGTTTCCCTACACCCCAACAACCGCAGACCCTGGGGTATATCTCCGCAAAGGAGCAGTCCTTGGGGCTGGAGTGATAGCACAGAGAGAAGGGCCTTGCACGCGGCCGACCCGGGTTCGATCTCCGGCATCCCCTAGGGTCCCCCGAGCACCGCCAGGAGTGATTCCCGAGTGCAGAGCCAGGAGTCAGCCCTGAGCATCGCTGGGTGGGAGCCAAAAAGCAAAAAAAGGAAAAAAAAAGTCATACAGAGACTCTAGCTTGAGAACCCCAAAGTCTGGTTATAGGACAGAAAGGGACAGGTGGTGACAATGACCAGGCCTTGCTGCTGACGTCGAGACTTCACCTGTGCTGCTGTTTCCGATGATAACTTGCCTTTCTCTCGTTTATTCCAAGATTCAGGACTATTCTAAGGCTCCTCCCAAACAATTCTGTTCAGTGTTACCATTTCAATGATCCCGAGCCCTCAGGGGTGGGGGGTGGGGGGAGGGCGCTGGCCTGGAACACAGCCAACCCGGGTTCAATCCCGGGCACCCCACTTTGGTCCCCTGAACCCTACCAGGAGTGATCCCTGAGCACATCTCCAGGAGTGACCCAAAAAGCGTAGAGAAAAAAAATGGAGCAGTCCTTGGCCCGTCTGTCCACTTCCAGACTCTGAGCAAGGCCACTCAGCAGGGCACTTCGCAGAGAGCAAATGACCTGTCTCACACAGGGAACAGCTGCCCCTCAGCGAGGCCGTTCCCCCAACAGCTGGGCACCTGGGACCCCTGGCCCCTTCTCTGCTAGCAACAGCTACCCAGCACCTTGGGGTGGGGGGGTGCCTTCCCCGGCATGGAGCAGAGACAACGTGCCCCCTCGGCACCTCCAGTCAGCACTGACCGGCCAGGCGCAGTGGGTGTGGCTCTGTGTTGGCCCTGGGCTTGGTCCTCGGCCCCCCTGGACGGGACACGAGGTCTGTCGTCTTAGCTCCTTCTGCAGGGCTCTGCGCCCTGCTAGCTGCTAACCCTGGGGGGATGGGTGCAGAGGGACCCCCCTCCTGGTTCTGGGCTGGGCACCCTCCGCCCAGCCCCCTGCCGCCCTGGGGAGCGCTCCTGCACGCTGGAGACTTGGCAAATATTGACGTAGAAAGGAGGACGGGATTCGGCTCTTGTCCACAGAGTCACCTTGGCAAGGGACGTCGCCTTCCTTTCCTCCCAAGACACAGGGAACTATGACAGCCTCCGGCAGGGAGATTTCCCCGGCCCCACGCAGCAAGGGGGAGGGCCCCGCACCTCTGTAACTCTCCACCCCTCACCCCCACCGAAAGAGCGGGGACCACTTGTGCGGGGACCCAAGTGCCAAGCCGGGAGTGCCAAGGCCAGACGCGCTGGGACCAGAAATCCAAACCGGAAGTGGCAAGGCGAGAGGCCCTGGGGCCGGAAGTGCGGGACCGGAAGTGCCAAGGCCAGCTGCGCTGGGACCGGAAGTGCCAAAGCCAGTTGTGCTGGAACCAAAGATGCCAAACCGGAAGTGCCAAGGCCAGATGCGCTGGGACCGGAAATGCCAAGGCCAGATGCGCTGGGACCAGAAATCCAAACCGGAAGTGGCAAGGCCAGAGGCCCTGGGACCGGAAGTACTGAACCGGAAGTGCCAGAGGCCTGATGCACTGGGACCGGAAGTGCCAAGGCCAGTTGCACTAGGGGCGGAAGTGCCAAGACCAGATGCACTAAGGGCGGAAGTGCCAAGGCCAGATGCGCTGGGACCGGAAGTGCTGGGGTCCACAGGCTGGGGCGCATGTACAGCGCCCGGAAGTGCTGGTGGATGGGGTCCCACGGCCACGTGGGGCCGGGAAATGCAGACCCCCTCCTGGGTCCCCCAGCCCGGCCCTGCGCAGAGGGAATGTGGACAGTGAGTCCTGCCGTCCGCCCCCACCCCCGGGACAGTGGGCCCCTCTGGAGGCCCCCTAACGACAGAGCGTCCTCTTGGAGGGTCTGGAGATTGCAGGGAGGGGACAAGGACCATAGATGCTCTGAAGGACGTCTAGGGCCATGCTCCTTCTGAGGAGGCATTTGAATGAAGACTATAGTGAATAATTTATGGAGAATACATAGAAGAATAATTGCATCGTGATTCCTGGCGGAAAGTCACAACAGATGCAGCCGGGACAAGAGTCTCCTGGAGGGAGCCACGCAACCACACAGCCGGCATGCCCGCGCCGGGATAAGTGGGCACCTGCGTACCCGACCCGGAGCCCAGGCCCCCCGCCCACTGGGCTCAGCCTGGGGAACATCATTATTTTATAGCATCGCAGCTGACCTTTCCCCCTCCTGGACGGGGAGGGCCGGGTGGGGTGTGCAGGGCAGGGGTCCTGGGAGCCCGGAGGCGGGGCGGGGGGAGAGGAGGAGAGGACCCCCCCCCCCCGGCCAGTGAGGCTGCCCCCCACGGCGAAGTCAGGGGCAGAGGGGGCACGGCTGACCCTGGACACAAAGTCATGCCATCGGAGTCCCTTTGGGGCTGAAGAGCTCACACCGGCTTTGACCCCGGGGTCAGTGTGGCACTCTTCACGGGCTCTCAGTGTGTACCCGAGCAAGTGTGCTCATGCTCACACACACACTCACACACACACATTCACACACGCACCCTCTCACACATGCACACACTCACACACATACATTAACATACACACTCTCACACATTCACAAACACATAGATCCACACATACATATATTCACATACACACTCACACACATTCACACACACACATACACATTCACACACATAATTCACACACATACACACACATTCACACACTTACACATCCACACACACTCTCACACACATTCACACAGACATGCATTCACACATACACTCATACACACATTCACACATTCACACGTACACACATTCATACACATTCACACACATACATTCACATACAAATACATTCACACATTCACACTCACACACATACATTCACATATACACACATTCACACACATTCAGACACGCACACATACATTCACACTCTCACATACACACATTCACATACTCACACATACACACACTCACACACATTCACACAGACATGCATTCACACATACACTCATATATACATTCACTCACACACATACACACATTCGCACACTCACACACATTCACACACTCACATATACACATTCGCACATCCTCACACATATACATTCACACACTCAGACACACTCACAAACACATCACACATTCACACACTCACACATTCACATACACATTCACTCACAGACTCACATATACACTTGCACACACTCACATAGACTCAAACACATATGCACTTGCACACACGTATACACATTCACCCACTCACAAACACACTTAAATTCACACACTGATACGCCCACCCCCGCACTTGGCCATCCCCCATGCCTCATCACCAACACCGGCTAGGTGACCCCTGTCCGCTTGTCCTGGGCAGTGTGGGGAGCCCCAGGACACAGGAGTCACACTCCAACGACCACGTGCTGGGCCCTTCCCGGGGGAGGGGTGCCCTTCTGTGCTCCCTGGGCCTCCCCGGCCCCCAGCAGAGAGGAGGACCCGGGCCCAGCATCCACCAGCTGGGGCCTCCGGGAACCTGTCGCGCGTGATGGATTTGTTAATTGGATGGTGACAAACATTTAATTCCTAACAGAGCTCTCAGCAGCACAGTTAATTAAGAATGTGACTGATCGGACTCAGGGGGGCTGGGGAGGAGGGAGACAGACCTGCAGGGGGAGCCGAGGGGGCTGGTGGGGAACAGCCACTGAGCTTTAGTTTTGTCCTTTTGGGCCACACCCGGTGATGCCCAGGCTGACTCCTGGCTCTGCACTCAGGACTCACTCCTGGCGGTGCTCGGGGGACCCTATGGGATGATGCCGGGGATCGAACCCGGGTCGGCCACATGCAAGGTCAATGCCCTCCCCGCTGTGCTATTTCTCCAGCCCCCACTGAGCTTCTTTACTGGTGGGGGCAGAGGACTCCCCACACAGTGCTCGGGGGCCCAGAGGCCACTCTTGGCAACAGACTCAGCCAACTGGGACACACAGTTCAGTGGCCAGGATAGAGAAGGAGGTGCCGCTCAGGCCCCATGGTGCTCAGACCTCCAGGGTGGGTCCCCCTAGAGGGCAATTGGGGGAGGGAGGACGGGCATGCAATTGTGGGGATCAAACTTGGGGCCTCGCACATGTGAGGGGTCCACATGGATCCTTCGAACTAAATCCTCAGCCCAAGTGAACATGCACAGGAATGTACAGATATATACAGCTCAAGTGAACTCGCTTTTCTGGGATGAGAAGATAATGCAGGTACATAGGCATGCACAGATACGTACAGGTATGTACAGGCATGCATAGGCATGTATAGGCATGCACAGGCATGTACAGGTATGCACAGGTATACACAGGCTTGCATAGTCATGCACAGGTATGCACAGGTATGCACAAGTATGTACAAGTATGTACAGGCATGCACAGGCATACACATCTACAGGCAGGTACAGGTATGCACAAGTATGCACAGGCATGTACAGGCATGCACCTGTATGTACAGGCACGCACAGGTATGCATAGGCACGTACAGGTACGCACAGGTATACACAGGTATGCACAGTTTGTACAGATATGTACAGGTATGCACAGGTATACACAGGCATGCACAAGTATGTCCAAGTATGTACAGGCACACACAGGCATACACGTCTACAGGCAGGTACAGGTATGCACAAGTATGCACAGGTATGCACAGGTATCTACAGGTATGTACAGGTATGCACAGGTATGCAAGGTATGCACATGTATCTACAGGTATGTACAGGTATGCACAGGTATACACAGGCATGCATAGTCATGCACAGGTATTCACAGGTATGTACAGGTATGCACAGGTATGCACAGGCATGCATAGTCATGCACAGGTATGCACAGGTATCTACAGGTATGTACAGGTATGCACAGGCATGCACAGGTATGCACAGGCATGTACAGGTATGCGCAGGTATACACAGGTATGCACAGGTATGCACAGGTATGTACAGGTATGCACAGGTATACACAGGCCTGTACAGGTATGCACAGGTATACACAGGCCTGTACAGGTATGCACAGGTCCACACAGGCAGCACTGGGGGCTGTCACTCCATACGTCAGGGGCCACAGCGGGTGCTCAGTGGCCCCGTCCCTGCCCCTTACCCAGGCTCAGTGTGGACATGGGCTGGGCCACAGCCTGGCAGTAAGCTCTGGGCAGCTGGGGGTCCCACTCCTTGCCAGGCCCAGAACAGCATGGGGGGCCTCTGTCCCCCTTTCCAAGGGTGGCACTGGCCTTGTGCCCCCATCCCCAAGCTGCACCATGGCCGCAGTCCCCGGCACACAGATCCCCCCACCATCCTGGCACGAGAATGTGCCAAGATCCACAGTCCGGCACACGCTATTGGCATCGAGGGTCTATGCAGTGGAAATGCCCCAACAGGGGCTGGAGTGATAGCACAGTGGGAAGGGCGTTTGCCTTGCACGTGGCTGACCCAGGTTCGATTCCCAGCATCCCATATGGTCCCCTGAGCACCGCCAGGAATAGTTACTGAGTGCAGAGCCAGGAGTGACCCCCTGTGCATCGCTGGGTGTGACCCAAAAAGCAAAACAAAATAAAAATAAAAATTGACCTCTTCTGGGGATGGGCCGATAGCAGAGCAGGGCGGGTAGGGCATTTGCCTTGCACATGGCCAACCCGGCTTCGATTCCCAGCATCCCATATGGTCCCCCAAGCACCGCCAGGAGTAATTTCTGAGTGCATGAGCCAGGAGTAACCCCTGTATAATGCCGGGTGTGACCCCCCAAAGAAAAACAAAAAAAATTGACCCTTTCTTTCTTGGAAAGTATATACTCTTCCTGTTGACTTATTTCAGGCTTCTCCATGTGAATGAGTGTGACATGAACAGAGGTCTTCCATGTGCCTGTGAATCTGCCTTGGTTTCTTGCAGTTTTCCAAGTCCATTCTGAGAAGAACATAACCCCAAGTAGCTGCTGCCTCTTTGGCCTGAGCCCTAAAGCCTGGAGTTCAGTTCAGGCCTGAACAGTTAAACTCGGTTGAACCCAGTCAACCCACAGACTCTGGATAAAAAAAAAAAAACATAAACATCTGTCATTTTGAGATTGTTTGTTACACTGCAATCACTGTGTAATAAAGATAAGCACCTTATCAGAACTGTCCTTGAACACTGAAACTCAGATATTTTATCTTCTGACTACAGTGACCATTTTATTGATACTATTTCATTAACACAAAGCATACTTTTCCACCTCATTGAGACATCATTTTGCTATTATCTCCCCAACAGGATCTTTCTGGTTTCCTGTCATACCCAACTCACACAGTCATGTCTTAATCTATCCTGGATCAAACAAATGACTAGTTTAATTCACCTCTTCTACTGCACTGCTAAAGAATAGTGTCCCAACCATCCTGACTACATCACTTCCAGAAGAGTTCCAGTTTCAACTGTATCCTTGGTCTTGCTGGGACATGCTTTACTGTACCATGAGCTAGTATGTTCCCTTATTCCTTGTGTGACTGTCCCAAACTACTAGTACTCTCATGCTACATCTTCACCTCTATTCTATTCTCAGCAGAGGTCTTGTAAGCACTCTTCAAAAATAATATGAATGTTATAGGGGAAACTCCCCAATGGAGTTGGATGGGGCTATGGTTAAGAACAGAGAGAGAATAGGCACATGGAAAAAATGCTCAAAATACTAATTATCATAGAAACTATACTGATATGTCATCTCACACCAGTGAGAAGAGGCTACATGAAAAAAAAACCTCAGAAACAACAGCTGTTGGTGAGGATAAAAAGGAACATTCTTTTAGAGTTGGTGAGAATATAAACTGGTTGAGGTGTTAGGAGATGTCAAAAAAAAAATTCAAAGTAGAACTACACATCTCTAGCAACTCCTTTCATAGGTATCTATTAAAAGAATGCAAAAACACTAAACCAGAAACATAAAAGTATACTAATATCTATTGCAATAATTGTCAAAATAATCCAAGTATTTCAAGAGAGACGACCAGATAAAAATGATGTAGCACATGCACACAATGGAATGCTACTCAGATTTTTTTTTTAAAAAAAGATGAAATCTTTCCATTTGCCATAATATGAATGGAACTAAAGATGTCATGCTAAGCAAAATAAGTGAGAAGGAGAAAAGCAAAGGCCGAATAATCTCACTCATAAGTAGGATATAAAGAGACAGGGCAAAGGAATAAACAATGGCCAATGAAAACAAACCCAAAGACACAGACAACAGAACAGAAGTTACTTGTGGTGACTCTAGAATTTGTGAAACTGCACCTCATTATACACCCTTTGTCACTCACTCACACACACTAAGAAATGAGAATTCTCCCATAGCCAAGGAGGAGAGAACCAAAATCATCAGCAAGGGAAAAATATATGCCCTGTACAAATGAACATTTTTCCCCTTTTCTTTTGCTTCCAGAGGCCACACCCAGTGATGTTAGGAGAACTGGGAGTAATTTCCTATGACACTCCTCTGGAACCCAGCTCACCAGCTGCACTAAGCAGTGTGGGGGATGTCTTATAAATCCAGGAATTGAACTTGGGGTCTCGCACATGTCAGGCATATGTTCTACCATTATAGATGTCACTTCAACCCCTCTACCTATTGTTCCTGAGCTTTTATTATAAGTATCTTTATCTCTGGCCCTCCAACCCACTCAGCAATTAAAATATATATCAAATAAATGATAGATGGTTGACCTAGAGTCAACAGGCGATCAAGGGTGCTGGATCAAAGACCAAGGATAACTTTTGACTCTCCAAAACCTAACAATTTAGAAACCTGCTATTGGCCAGAAGTCTTATCAATATCATAACATATTTTTATGATATATATGTACATATATTCTCTTTCAATAAAAGTCAGCTAGAGGGCTGGAGCGATAGCACAACGGGTAGGGCATTTGCCTTGCACGCAGCCAACATGGCCGACACAGGTTCGATTCCCAGCATCCCATATGGTCCCCTG
>JAOXYA010038361.1:0-12678 GCA_028565675.1 Sorex palustris
CTCCACTACTGTTCAATATAGTACTGGAAGTACTTGCAATAGCGATTAGACAAGAAAAAGATATTAAGGGCATCCAAAGAGGAAAGGAAGAAATCAAGCTCTCACTATTTGCAGATGATAAGATACTATACTTAGAGAACCCTAAAACCTCTACCAAGAAACTCCTAGAAACAATAGATCTATATAGTAAAGTTGCATGCTATAAAATCAATACCCAAAAGTCCATGGCTTTCCTATATGCAAATAGTGAGAGACAAGAAAACCCACATGAAGAAAACAATCCTGTTCACAACTGTGCCCCAGAAGTTCAACTACCTAGGAATTAGCTTAACTAAAGAAGTAAAGAAACTGTACAAAGAAAACTACAAAACCTGCTTCAGGAAATAAAAGAGGACACAGGGAAATGGAAAAATATCCCCTGTTCATGGATCGGGAGAATTAATATTGTCAAAATGGCAATAATTTCCAAAGCATTGTACAAATTCAATGTGATCCCTATAACGATACCTATGACATTCTTCAAAGAAATGAAGCAAACACTCTGAAATTTATATAGAACAATAAGCCCCACAAAAAGTGAAAGAAATTCTTGGGAAAAAGATAATGGGAGGAATCAACCTCCTTAACTTCAAACTCTACTACAAAGCAGTAATAATTAAAACAGCATGCTACTGGAACAAAGGAGAACAGCAGACCAATGGACCAGGGTTGAATACACTGACATCTCCGCTCAAACATATGATCATCTAATCTTTGATAAAGGAACAACAAATGTGAAGTGGAGTAAATAAAGCCACTTTTACAAATTTGCTTGCAAAACTAGACAGCTAAATGCAAAAAAAAAAATGGGTTCAGATCTCTTCCTAACACCACTTACAAAAGTAAGACCAGAATGGATTAAAAACCTCAACATCAGACTGGAGTCCAGTAGGTACATTGAAGACAAAGTTGGCAAAACCTCCATGACATTGAAGCTAATGGTATCTTCAAAGATGTCACGCCACTAGCCAAGCAAGTGAAAACAGAGAAAGACAAAAGGGACTATCTTAAACTAAGAAGCTTCTGCGCATCAAAAGAAACAATGACCAAAATACAAAGACAGTCTACAGAATGGGAAACAATATTCGCCCAATATACATCCGACAAGGGGTTGATATATAAAGTACAGGTTGAACTCCACAAGAAGAAAACATCCAAACCCATTAAAAAATATGGGGCAACAAAATGAAAGAAACATTCTCAAAAATGGAATCGAAGAGCAAAAAGGCACATGAGAAAATGCTCTACATCATTAATCATCAGGGAGATGGAGATCAAAACAACAATGAGATATCATCTCACACCACAGAGACTGGCCCACATCTAAGTTCATATTTAAATTATAGAGTCTCAATTTTTAAAAGCCCATTTGATATTTATATTACTAACCTCCATTCATGCACACATGTCCAACACACATGCATACACATATCGCTCATAATCACAGACATGCATACACTACACACACACCTACCGAATCGTAGAATTCAACAATCTTTGAGTTTATGTGTCTTGTCTTCAAATAGTGTTCTTTTTCAATGTTTGCATCTGAATAAAGATGCCCCTGGAAATTCTGTACCTGATGAAGAGGTGAGTTTTAAACAGACAAGAAACAAAAAGTGATTTGATCCTTCTCTGATCAGGGATGACAATAGCCAGAAAAAAAGGGGTGTTTCATATAAACAGTGAAGGGGTAAGAGGAATACCATCCAGTTCTTCACTTAGTTATCCATTTGTAATGAAATTTAATAGGTCCAGGCAACAAAAAAAGAAGTCAGAGCTCTGCCTATGAGCAGTTCTGGATAGAGTAAGAAGACAGATATTCCCCAGTAAGCAAGTGGTCATGATTCAGGGTAACAAGGCAGCTCAGACTGACTATGGATACAGAAGAAGCACCCAATGCCCAGGTTGCCTTTGTACAGGCTGTTCCTACTTCTGGATATTCCCTACAGAAGCTGGGTGACTCTTCTCCATTTCAGTAGTCGGTTCACAGGGAAATTCCCAGGCAAACTGTTATTCCACCTAAACCAAATAAGGTTTCCTAGTGTTCACCTTCAGAGCCTCCTGTATATGTCAGTGGACTTGGGCATAATTATGTGCAATAATTAAACATAGGTTAGACAGTCAGTGTGGTGTCTGTTTGCTCAATGCTCTGGTTCCAAAGCCTATCACAGAGCCGGTAGAAGTCATGGGAGCATTTCAAACAGGCAGGGGAGATGTTTATATTTGTAAAGATTTTTATGGCTACTGGATAAAGGACAGATCACAAGAGTTCAGAGGGAAGGTAACAAAGACAGACAGAGAAAGGGGTCTGCTTATAGAAGACAACAACGATACTGAGAGTGTAGGCTGGACACTGAATGTGCATGAGAAAAAGGTTTAATAGGTATTTGTAAGTAAAGTTAAAAGAAGCTGCTGAAAAAGGGGGGGGCAGATGGGGCGAAATGAAAAAGACAACTTCAGATGCAGAAGCTGCCTTTTCCCAGAGGCAATAGATGGAGTGTGTCCCACGTTCACATGACTGAGGATTATCTCTTTTCAGAAAGCCAAAGGAATAAGTAATTGAATGTATAGCTTTGCTTCTCTTGAGGTAATAAACAGAAATGGATGCAGCCAACCATGGGTGATTGAATGAATGTAGAAATGAATTACAAATGCATTAAATGGCAGAGTTAAAATAGACATTAAAATATTTATTCACAGACTTTTTTCATTGCAGCCCCCTTCCTGCCCATACCCAACAGTTTAGCATTAATCTGTTTGATGGAACCCAATATATAAGCAAACTTCTCAGAAAGTTTTAATGCATTAGTCCAATGAATTTCTTGTGCCACAAAGTGGTAGCATGATCAAAAGAATCCTGTCAAGGATACATTCCAATCATTGTATTTCTGAGCTAGATAGTTAGAACAGGAGTTCAGGTGTTTGCCTGCATGTAACCCAGCCTAGCTAAAATCCCTGGCACCATATATGTCCCCCAAAGTAGCAGTAGGAGTGATCCCTAAGCACATAACCAGGGTGTAAGTTCTGAATACCACTAGGTATGGCTCAATTTTTTTTAAAAAAAATCACACTTTTAAAAACCTCCCCCCATCCAATACTATAACGTGTTGCATTGTAGACTCAGGAAGATAGTGATGGACAAAAACCATCTCAAGTATCCTCAGGGAGCATGAATACTAGTTAAGGATCTGGGACATATGTGCTCATAACTATGAAACAGGGAAGAAGAAAGTGGCAAGAAATTTTATTAACAAATCAGTGATTATAGTACATATAAAGTGCTCTTGGTTCTGTTCTAACTGTTCTAATCTGTGCCAGCCTTGCATTCTTGGATGTAGAATGCTTTTGTTGTCTCTTTGACTCTAGATAAAATGATCCTCCACAAAGACATTGCACACCTTAGCAATGGAGCTAGGGTAGAATCAAGGGAAACAAATTCAGGAAATTTTCTCTATACATAACCACTACACTATCCCAGAACATGCTGAGCAGACATTTCTGGAATGTTATTGCTGTTAACTGTGTGTTTACAAGCACTTTACACATATCGCTTCTTTCTGAAGCTTCTCAGAGAGGAAACAGTAGTATAACTGGCACAGTTTGTGGTGTGATTTCATGGTTTCTGTTTCTAGTTCCAGTGCTCAATAGTCATGTAACCTTAACTAAGTTTTAAATCTCTTCATTCTTCAGCTTCTAACTTGTAATAAGGATATAATAATGAAACAATATTAAAAATCATTACAAAGATTTAATAAAATAACACATGCAAGGAGATTTAAAGTGAGGTTGGCATAGGAAAAGCAATTTTTATTGCTGTTGGAAAAGTGAGGCTTCCTAAGTACACTGTCATATCTGTTCTGTCACAGAGGTCAGTGGTAGAGCCTGAATTTCTGTTTATTTCAATATCCAGGTTTTTGCCTGCTACATCTTACAAATCCAGGATAAACACAGGGGATAAGAATGAATAAATGAATGAATGAATGGATAGAAATATTATCTGGCACCTGTCATGACATGGCAATTCTACATCTTTTGTAATTGGCTAAATACTATCTTCCTCTTCCCTGCCATCTATTTTAGATATTTTTAAAGATCTAAGAAATTCATCCAAAGCTACTACAACTATTCCAACCCCACCACCTCAGAGAAAAGACTAGTATTCAATACCAGGTCCTTGACATCAAGTTATTGGTTTTTTTCTATGAGAATAATCTAAGAACTGGAGCAAATCCAAAGCAGATGCTTTCATCTATAATACTCTGCTCTGAACAATTAAACAAGGAGAATTGCAAAGGTTATGTAGGTATGTCATTCCTCGTGATTTCCAAGCAGGATTTCAGCCTTTGGGCACATAGATTTAATCTCTTTAACCTAGAGTTCACTTCCTATAAAATGTCGTTCATAATATCCACTTTTTATGGGATTGTTGAAAGACCAAGTAAGATAACATCATATAACAGGTAGCATCAGACCTGGCATGCAGAAACATCTGGTAGATTGTAACTAACTCAATTCATCACTGACTAATAGATATAGTAAAATAAGTAATAACAATTTTATTGTAGAAACTGAGTCAAGTAGTGGAGAATTAGGGGCTGAATGGAAATATAGATGAAGTTACCCCTTTGTATCCCCCAAGCTACTGTCTTAATACTGTTTTTCAAAGCTCAGGAGTCAAGATGGAAACAGTATTCATTACTGTTTCACTCAATTCTGTATATTTAGACCCTTTTGGTACAAGGATCACTATCAGATTCAACATTCAGATTATAGTTTTGAGCTTAGAATATACGGAAGATACCTTTACTTCCATTAGTGACCTAGAGCCCAGACAAAAACAGCTTTCACAAAACCCAGGCACTGAATTTTCCCTACTATTAAAATATATTTTGAACATACCCATAATTTGACACAGTTCTTGATTCTAAGAGCCTTTATTTTCAGGTTTATGTATGCAAGTAAAATAGCATTAAAAAAGAAAGAACATAAACTTACAGAATAAGAAAATCAGCAGTAGAATTTCCAATATTAGGACTGAAGAGATAGTACAAGGGATTGGACTCTTACCTTACATATATCCAACACAGGTTCAATATCCAGCATCCCATATGGCTCCCTGAGCCATTCAGGAGTGATCTCTGAGAACAAAGCCAGGACTAAGCCCTGAGCATAGCTTGGTGTGGTACCAACCCCTGCCATCCCTTCCCCCCCTTCCCATATACACACACATGCACAGTTACTACATTAACTCAGAAGGTCACCAAACCAATCTCTTATCAGTACTAAGATTTTTTTTTCAGGGGCTGGAGCAAAAGCACAGACAGTAAGGCATTTGCCTTGCACACAGCCAACCCGGGTTCGATTCCCAGCATCCCATATGGTCCCCTGCTCACTGCCAGGAGTAATTCCTGAGTGCATGAGGCAACCTCTGTGCAATGCTGGGTGTGACCCAATAAGAAAAAGAAAAAAAAAGATTTTTTTTTCAGCTTTCCACTGTGTCATCTTCACATATGACAAAGTTCTAAGGCAACTGATAGTGTTGTCTTTGCATGTCATGTCCAAAGACAAAGTGAGGAGTATGACCACCTTGGAATTTTTTTTTAAAAATCAGCAGTATCTCAGCAGTGGCATTCAAGATTTCCCAGAAAGTCTCCTATAGCACTACACAATTAAATATCCATAAAGGGGGAGGGATGAATGAGAATGACATGGAGAAGAAGGCCAATTTTTGAGATGAGAGTGGATAGGAAATTGACACATAGACATAATCTAATCAGTCCTGCTCACCAAAACTCTGCAGACTAAATGGAGGACACTGAAATTCTCCTTTCTAGTTATATGACTTTTATGCCCAGAGCTCTAGGAAAATACCAATAAAAATCTTCTTCCTGCATTTATGGCTCTTCAAGTTCACTTAGAAGTTTATACACACCATTTTAGCACCACCAGACCTTATAAGGTAGGAAAAAAGTATATGTGTCGGTGTTGGGTAGGGGTTCCTTATTTAACACACACATAAGGAGGAAACCGAGGCTCAGTGATATTTTAATGGGATCTTCATCGGCTAGGCATAGCTCATACAAAGTTCCTTGCTCTAAGCACTGTTCAAGGCAGCTTTAGAAAGGCAGGTAGACCTAAGACAACAATCTTCAAGTCAGGTTTATGTATGTAGACAAGGACAGCAGGTATGAGATCCCTATTTAAATTCATACACCACTCCTCTTTAAAGCACAACATCATTGTCTTCAAATTTTTCAGGTTGGACAATGTGTTCTGGGTCAGTGGACACAGATCTTTGAGAGTCATCAAACCAGTTTTTGCAGGGACATTCATGATGAATCCAGGTGGCTTTAACATAATCTGCAGAGTTAATGGAGAGACAAACCCATCACAGCTGCAGGCACCTGGGGAAGCAAACAGGAACCAATGACACCCTCCAGCTCAGAGTATTCAATATTTATCACCCACTTTAATGGACTAGGACTGTCTCATCAGGGAGCCCTGGAGCAGCCCAAGATTGTGTGGTTCCAATCAGAGCATCTATGTGCATGAAGAATTTGTTCATCCTTGCCATGCTCCTGTATCATGGAAAGAATCTTTGCAGAAAACAAGTTTAAACTATTCATTAAGTGTTTGTTTTTTAACTGTAGCTCTGCCAATCTCAGACTATAAAGCAGACCATACTTGCTGTGTGTGTGACTTTTGTGAATGTTCCCTAGTCAGATGTGGATTTGGGGGATTGAATGTAAAATGTAACAATCCTCTTCTGGAGAATATCAAAATCTTGAGCCCTTTTCATACTAGGCCTGCCTTGTATTCAGGACTTGTGTATCAGCCAGCCACTGATAGGGGGATATAAAGTCTTACCCGGATGACATGTTTTCTCTCTTCTTTTGTGTCTCAGAACCTCAAGAGAAGTTGTCATTTTTATTAAATTCAATACTGTTGTACACATGTTCAAAAAATGCATTCAATCAGTGAAGATAAATGAAAAAACAAACTACCTGTCCAGAGATTCTCAGCTTCTTTCTGTGCCATAGAGTCCTTTGGCTCTCTGGAAACACCTGTGGACCCTTCTCACAGAGTAAAATAGACCAGATTAGAGAAATATTATTTATATTGCAATATAGTTATTGAAATAATTTGAAAATGTAGCAGGTCACCTGACAAGCTATCTTGACAATGACATGTGATAATTGAAGTGGTGAGTGAAGGAAGAGAATGCTTCTGCCTTCCTTCTTAACCCATTTAGGTCACAAAGAGAAATGCCTGAGAGGGTTAGAAACTGGTAATGCTGGCCATGAGCCCCTACACAGCATAGCTGCTTGCATCCGACCAGCCACACTAGGCAGTAATTAGACTTCACATTCCATTGGATCTACCAGCATGAGATCTGGTTCCCATCACCTGAATTCTCATGGAACCATGGGCTCAGTCAGAAGTGAGTAATTGCTCTTTGCAGAAAAAAGCAAACTAGTCCTAAACTCTTGCTAGATTTTCCAGGTTTGTTGTCTTCCATCACAGAAAAGAATTTCAAAAGAAAAGAGTGAAGTTAAATAGCATTTTAATAGAAATATGAGAAGAGAAAGAGAGAAATGGAGAGAAGTGAGTGAGAAAGAGGGAGAAGGAGGGGGGAGGGCGGGAGAGAGAACCCAAGTTTCTCCAGAGGTGCAAGAGCCAAGAGTACATTTTCAGGTTTAGTGAAAGTGAATCTCCAAGAAAAAAAAAAAAGGCAGACTGCTTGCCTTTACAAAGGTTGCTTTATACAAAGGCTTTTCCCAAACTGTCCCCCCCCCCCCCAACCTGGTAGCATAGCACTTTGTTAGGGAGAAAATCCTGTCTTTATTTTTTCCGTATTCTTAGCACAGTTTTTTTCTCTTGAATCTTTTTGGTGAGTATGTCCATGAGTCTCTGGGAGGTGCCTTAGTTAGATGGTGCCTTTATGTCTCTGGGTTAATTCAGGCCTGGTGACTTTGCACCATCTTAAAACCACACATTGTTTTTACCATTTCCTGGAAACCTATTACCAGCGGCTCCTCCCTGACTACCTCCCTGCAACAAAGACAAAAGGGGTAAAATAATAATACACAGGTCCTTGAATTATAGCACTATTTAAGAAGAGCTCGCATGGGAGGGGCTGATGACTGCCTTTCTGGAAGGGTTGAAGAACATCCTTCTATCTAAATATTAAAATTTCTATATTGCTAATAAGATTTTCAGGCTCTGCTGATAGGACTGTGGCTGATTAACCACTCTCATAACTGAAGTAAGCCCTACATTTCAGGTATAAGTTAATGAAAATGAAAATAGTATGTATTGGGGAAGCAAAGGACGTTAGTGGGAAGAGAGTTAGTGGTTTCAATAGAAAAAGTGCTGTGCCCTCCAGTTTTGACTGCCCCACCAGCTCATTGGGAAATTGGGACTAATAAAAATATCTGTCTAAATAGCCAGCATGGACTCGAGAGTTCCATCAGCCTCTCTACAGTAGCCTATACCTGAAGTCCACTTGAGCTATGCAGTGTGGAACCACTAGGAAAAGAAACTACTTGTGACTTCTGCCCAGGTACCTCAGGTTTGATGTCTACCCTTCTAGAAAAAGAATTTCAGTACAATATAAATAGTGAAGTAAAGACATTTTATTTAAAAAGAGAAATATGTATATACTCAGGAGAGAGTGTGGGTTTTCCAGAGAGGTAAGAGAGCCTTGGGAAGCAAAAAGAATAATCACATCCTAGTTAGGATGTGGGCAATTCCAGAGTGAAATGTTTGGGCCGGCTTTGAAAAGTCAGTTTTATTGGGCATTTGTTGTTATTGTTTTGATTTTTGTTCCTTTGCTTTTGGGTACCAAGTCCACTGTGTTCTAAAGCTACTGGCAGTTTATTGCTCAGGGACATGGGGTATCATGATGGAGCCCAGGCCTTCTGTATGTAACACATAAACATCAGTACCTTGAGCAAGTTCTCACCTCTTATTTTATAAGGTATTTACAAATGGCCCTAATCTGGAGGATTTTTATGCAGGTGCGAATATGTTGCCAGAGTTGAGCCCTTATAATGATCTGTATTAAGGGTTTTACCAGGTCTTTGTTCCTTCTAAGTCATCTCCTGGAGGGGGACAATCACTGAGTTCTGGATCATCTTGAGGTGAGTCTAAAGATGGTCTTAACTAGACAAATAGTTAAAACTCTAGATCCTGGACCTAGAGTAGGGTCAGCTAACTCCTTTTTAGGTAGTATCTTGGTTTTATTCCTCCCTGAATCTCATTTCCATCAATATGCCCCCTCCACACATTGGTAGACTTCCCTATCCAGGATAACTGAGGTGGGCCATAGTCCAATTTCATGCCACTGTACAAGCCAGAAGAAAGATACCAAAGCAAGAAAAGTCATGTGAAATTGAAGCAATCTGAACCCAGAGTTTCATGGTGCATCTAGAAACCAAGAAACACCTTGCACCATCACATTGAATGGGGCAAGGAAATATGCTTCCCTATGACTCCCAGAGGCAACATTGCCTTGTTCACACCTTGATTTAAGACTTTTGACTGTCAGAACTGAGTGATAAGTTACTATTGTTTTTGAGCTAAGGGCTCCTGATATAACAGACAGCATCTTTACTTCTCTCCTAGCCAGTGAGCAGGAAGAGAACTCCTCCCCATTGTTCCAAAGGTCAGGTGTAACCTATTAACAAATGTAGTCCATAAACAAACTGTTCAGCTTCTGGAATCATCATTACCCGCAGTCATGATTGTCCCAAATTTTTGCAAGTCAGTTTTTCTTCCTGACCATAAGCCAGCTTAACCATTCGCAAGCTTTTTTGACTTCTGTAACTTGCCTTGCTGATCAAATTTCTGCAGCTTCTGACCCACTGTATCCATTTTCTGACTGGTATGTGATTTTTGTCTTTATATTCTCATCCCTCACTATCTTCAGGGTGGCAAGTTTTGGGGGACACAATTCTGCTTCTATAATAAAGAGTCCCAATTCTGCTTAGGACTTGGTGTTCTTCTGTGTCTCATGAAACTATTTTATAACACTTTAAGCTACATTCTGTGGGGGAATATGTTACAGTGGCTCCAGGGAACTAATTGACCATCTAAGTTAGTGTGTGTTCCAGATTCTAGGATAAAGATCCTGCTCTAGTTTGACTATGTGATCTATTCATTTCATCTATCTCATGTAGCTCAAGTGCAATTGTTAGAGATAGTGGACCAGGCAGTTTAGGTGCTGGACTGATAATCTTTACACTCTGAGGTAGCAGGTCACAATAGAAACAACAGAGTTATTAATAAATATAATGGCAGGAAGCATTGTTGTATGGAAACAGGGCAATGAATAAGTGTAGGTGGTACTCTGAACTGTGGAGTCAGGGAAAGAATAACTACTTGTGAAGATGAGCATTTAGCTGATATTTAAATGAGAAGAGCCCATCTACAGGAACTGAGTGCTTGTAAAGAAGAAAAAGGAAATGACCCTGAGGCTATAAAGTTTAAAGAAACTGTGGTGTGAATATATATGCTCAATGTAATTGTTTGATTTGAGAATCCTGTCTGACGCAGACAGAAGGACAAAGGTGAATAAAGGTGAAGGAATAGGAGACATTATTATAAAGTGGAGAAATAGAGAGGTGCACTCCCAGATGGACCCTACACCGTCCCATAGGGAGGCTGGGGTAGAACTGTGCCCAGGAAAGACTAAGGCGACTTTTAAGTTGTTTTGGGCTGGAAAAGAGAACAAAAACCAGTGGGACATATGAATTTGGTCTCGCCTTATTTTCTCTAGGGGGTTGATGTAAAGAAGCATGGGATGCAGCCTGGTAGCTTCCTGGCACAAGGTGGACTATAAATCCATGTAGGGGGCAGGTGATATTTGGTTTTTGGAGTGTGTTATCTCATCAGCCATTGCTGGTTGGTCCCGGTTGCCATTTGGTCCAAGCAAACCTCACAAGAATATTATGCAGTGATAGAAAAGAATAAAATCTTGCAGTTTTCTGAAACATGGATGGATCTGGAGGACATCATGTTAAGTAAAATAAGCCAGAGGCAAACAACTACCAAATGAACTTATCTGTGTTATACTGAGAAACAAAACAAGAGAATGTGTAGTATCAAAGATGACAATCTTTGGTGCCAGAATAAGAATGCAGCAGTTAGGGCATTTGCCTTGAATGCAGCTACTCTGGATTTAATTCTCAAGAACTCCCAGGACTAATTCCTGAATGCAGAGCCAGAAGAAACCCATGAGGTTCTCTGGCTTTGGTGCTCCTGTATGTCCAAGTGGAGTATTTATTACACATCTCTTGGTCATCAAAAACAAAACAAATAGAAAAAGGTGACAACTCTTGGCTTTGGACTACAAAACTCAGCTTATTTAGCAAGGGTTAGGGAGTGGGTAAGAGGGAATGAAGAGGTAAACAAGTAGTAACATAAGAACATTGATGGAGGGTGTTACACTCTTTGGAGGTGGTGTAGTTGCAGTAACTTTGCAAATCAAAACCAAAAATGTCAACAATATTGTAAACATAAACTGCAATAATCATTTTAAAACAATTTAAGATAATAAGAAAACTAGAAAAAAGTACGTCTTGAGCAGAGCGTGAACAAAGTCTGGGGGTAGATGGTGTGGGGGCAGGCATCTTAGAGGAGCAGATCACATGGGCTAAAATCTGGGTTCCCTGAGAGATAGAATGGAGATGGAGATGAGCATGCAGGAGAATTACAGAGAATATAAAGTGGAGAGGAGGTGATATATTCTTCTAATCACAGTTTGGAAGGAAAAGAAAGATCCAAGATTTTAGGAAACATAAATTGGGTTGCAAGTAGTTACATAATGTCTCAGCTGACTGGACCAGGAACTCTGAAGCTGGACCACCCTTTAGAGCTGTTCCGCGTATGATGGGGCCTGAGATTCCAAATGGATCAGTCACCAGCAGCCAGTTGATTCCAGAGAGGGGAGTACAACCATAGGTGAGAAGACATTCTTTAATTCTAAACCACCACACACTGCCAACACCTCTGCAGGTAGGAAAGGAAGAAATCAAGCTCTGACTATTTGCAGATGAGATGATACTACACTTAGAGAACCCGAAAACCTCTACCAAGAAACTCCTAGAAACAGTAGACTTATATAGTAAAGTTGCAGGCTATAAAATCAATACCCAAAAGTCCATGGCTTTCTTATTGGAAAATAGTGAGAGAGAAGAAAGGTACATGAAAAAAGAAATCCAGTTCACATTTGTGCCCCAGAAAATCAACTGCCTAGGAATAAGTTTAACTAAGGAAGTAAAGGACCTGTACAAAGAAAACTACAAAATGCTACTTCAGAACTAAAAAGGATACGAGGAAATGGAAAGATATCCCCTGCTCATGGATCGGAAGAATTAACATTGTTAAAATGGCAATAGACCCCAAAGCATTGTACAAATTCAATGCCATCCCTATAAGGATACCCATGACATTCTTCAAAGAAATGGAGCGAACACTCCTGAAATTCATATGGAACAATGAGCCCCCACAAATAGCTCAAGCAATCTTGGGAAAAAGAAAATGGGAAGAATCAACTTCCCTAACTTCAAACTCTACTACAAAGCAGTAATAATTAAAACAGCATGGTACTGGAACAAAGGCAGAGCTGTAGAC